>JAKSXO010000007.1:42546658-42554158 GCA_024509115.1 Crotalus helleri | reverse complement strand
AGTAGTAGTAGTAGTAGTAGTAGTAGTAGTAGTAATAGGCTCCTTGGGTGCAATCCCAAAATAACTGGAGCACCACTTGAACACCATTGGCATTGACAAATTTGCTATTAGTCAATTGCAAAAGGAGGCCTTACTAGGAACTGCTTCTATCCTGTGGCGATATCTGTAATACTATCAAACATCCACATCTGCCTATCCCAGGTCCTGGGTAAGGACTCGATAGGTAGACAAAATACCAAATCCAGTCTGAACATCTGGCTGACTGTGCGATAATCAATAATAATAATAATAATAACAACAACAACAACAACAATAATAATAATAATAATAATAATAATAATAATGTTGGAAGGGACCTTAGAGGTCTTCTAGTCCAACCCCCTGCTCAGGCAGGAAACCCTATACCATTTCAGACAAATGGTTGTCCAATCTCATCTTAAAAAATTCCAGTGTTGGAGCATTCACAACTTCTGGAGGCGGTTTAGGGTTAGGGTTAGGTTTAGGTTTAGGGTTAGGGTTAGGGTTAGGTTTACGGTAAGGGTTAGGTTTAGGTTTAGTTTTAGGTTTAGGGTTAGGGTTAGGGTAAGATTTACGGTTAGGTTTAGGTTTAGGTTTAGGTTTAGGGTTAGGGTTAGGGTTAGGTTTAGGTTTAGGTTTAGGTTTAGGGTTAGGGTTAGGGTAAGGTTTAGGGTTAGGGTTAGGTTTAGGGTTAGGTTTAGGGTTAGGTTTAGGGTTAGGTTTAGGGATAGGGTTAGGGTTAGGGTTAGGGTTAGGGTTAGGGCTACGGTTAGGGTTAGGGTTAGAAGTGGTGCATTCATTTTAGATATCCTCTTCTTGTTGGACTTGATCTGTGGTAACAGATCATTATTTCTTTCTTTTCAATCACTGTGTATCTGCGACGGGTAAACATCTTTTCTTCCAGTAGTTCTGCAGCTACTGGCCCTGGTTGCTCAGCCAACAGTCCTGAGTCCAGTATGGTTGAACCTCTGGCCTAGCTCTCATCTTCCTCAGAGTACACAAGCCCCACAACCACATCAAGGTAGTGCCTCACTGGGGGTTAATAAAAATTAGTAATAGGCTCCTTGGGTGCAATCCCAAACCAACTGGAGCACCACTTGAACACTATTGGTATTGACAAATTTGCTATTAGTCAATGGCAAAAGGAGGCCTTACTAGGAACTGCTTCCATCCTGCGACGATATCTGTAATACCATCAAAAATCCACATGTGCCTATCCCAGGTCCTGGGTAAGGACTCTATAGGTAGACAAAATACAAAATCCAGTCTGAACATCTGGCTGACTGTGCGATGATCAATAATAATAATAATAATAATAATAATAATAATAATAATAATAATAATAATAATAATAATAATAATAACAACAGCAACAACAACAACAACAATAATAATAATAATGTTCGAAGGGACCTTAGAGGTCTTCTAGTCCAACCCCCTGCTCAGGCAGGAAACCCTATACCATTTCAGACAAATGGTTGTCCAATCTCATCTTAAAAAATTCCAGTGTTGGAGCATTCACAACTTCTGGAGGCGGTTTAGGGTTAGGGTTAGGGTTAGGGTTAGGGTTAGAACTGGTGCATTCGTTTTAGATATCCTCTTCTTGTTGGACTTGATCTGTAGTAACAGATCATTATTTCTTTCTTTTCAATCACTGTGTATCTGCGACGGGTAAACATCTTTTCTTCCAGTAGTTCTGCAGCTGCTGGCCCTGGTTGCTCAGCCAACAGTCCTGAGTCCTGTAACCCATTTTTCACCAGATATCCAGGAACTCCGATATCTAGCGCGGACCTGGTTAGCCCGGGCGACGTCCGAGCCGGTATGGCATTCTGCAATTTACGTCTCACCATATTTTTTATGGGAGAGACACTCTTTGTCTGACTCCCCTGATGAGACCTGCCCAGTATGGTTGAACCTCTGGCATAGCTCTCAACTTCCTCAGAGTACACAAGCCCCACAAGCACGTCAAGGTACTGCCTCACTGGAGGTAAATAATAATTCGTAATAGGCTCCTTGGGTGCAATCCCAAAACAACTGGAGCACCACTTGAACACCATTGGTATTGACAAATTTGTTATTAGTCAATTGAAAAAGGAGGCCTTACTAGGAACTGCTTCCATCCTGCGATGATATCTGTAATACCATCAAACACCAAATCTGCCTATCCCTGGTCCTGGGTCAGGACTCGATCGGTAGACAAAATACCAAATCCAGTCTGAACATCTGGCTGAATGTGCAATGATCAATAATAATAATAATAATAATAATAATAATAATAATAATAATAATAATAATAATAATAATAATAATGTTGGAAGGGACCTTAGAGGTCTTCTAGTCTAACCCCCTGCTCAGGCAGGAAACCCTATACCATTTCAGACAAATGGTTGTCCAATCTCATCTTAAAAAATTCCAGTGTTGGAGCATTCACAACTTCTGGAGGCGCTTTAGGGTTAAGTTTAGGGTTAGGGTTAGGGTTAGGGTTAGGTTTATGGTTAGGTTTAGGTTTAGGTTTAGGTTTAGGTTTAGGGTTAGGGTTAGGGTTAGGGTTAGGGTATGGTTTAGGGTTAGGTTTAGGTTTATGGTTATGGTTTGGGTTAGGGTTAGGGTTAGGTTTAGGTTTAGGTTTAGGTTTAGGGTTAGGGTTAGGGTTAGGGTTAGGGTTAGGGTTAGGGTTAGGGTTAGGGTTAGGGTTAGGGTTAGGGTTAGGGTTAGGGCTAAGGTTTGGGTTAGGGTTAGGGTTAAGATTTGGTTTAGGGTTAGGGTTGGGGTAAGGGTTAGGGTTAGGATATGGTTTAGGGTTAGGTTTAGGTTTAGGTTTAGGTTTAGGTTTAGGGTTAGGGTTAGGGTTAGGGTTAGGGTTAGGGTTAGGGTTAGGGTTAGGGTTAGGGTTAGGGTTAGGGTTAGGGTTAGGGTTAGGGTTAGGGTTAAGGTATGGTTTAGGGTTAGGTTTAGGTTTATGGTTATGGTTTGGGTTAGGGTTAGGGTTAGGGTTAGGGTTAGGGTTAGGGTTAGGGTTAGGGTTAGGGTTAGGGTTAGGGTTAGGGTTAGGGTTAGGGTTAGGGTTAGGGTTAGGGTTAGGGTTAGGGTTAGGGTTAGGGTTAGGGTTAGGGTTAGGGTTAGGGTTAGGGTTAGGGTTAGGGTTAGGGTTAGGGTATGGTTTAGGGTTAGGTTTAGGTTTATGGTTATGGTTTGGGTTAGGGTTAGGGTTAGGGTTAGGGTTAGGGTTAGGTTTAGGTTTAGGGTTAGGGTTAGGGTTAGGGTTACGATTAGGGTTAGGGTTAGGGTTAGGGTTAGGGTTAGGGTTAGGATTAGGGTTAGGGTTAGGTTGAGGGTTAGGGTTAGGGTTAGGGTTAGGGTTAGGGTTAGGGTTAGGGTTAGGATTAGGGTTAGGTTGAGGGTTAGGGTTAGGGTTAGGGTTAGGGTTACGTTTAGGGTTAGGGTTAGGGTTAGGGTTAGGGTTAGGGTTAGGGTTAGGTTTGGGGTTAGGGTTAGTGTTAGTGTTAGTTTTAGGGTTAGGGTTAGGGTTAGGGTTAGGGTTAGGGTTAGGGTTAGGGTTAGGGTTAGGGTTAGGGTTAGGGTTAGGGTTAGAACTGGTGCATTCGTTTTAGATATCCTCTTCTTGTTGGACTTGATCTGTAGTAACAGATCATTATTTCTTTCTTTTCAATCACTGTGTATCTGCGACGGGTAAACATCTTTTCTTCCAGTAGTTCTGCAGCTGCTGGCCCTGGTTGCTCAGCCAACAGTCCTGAGTCCTGTAACCCATTTTTCACCAGATATCCAGGAACTCCGATATCTAGCGCGGACCTGGTTAGCCCGGGCGACGTCCGAGCCGGTATGGCATTCTGCAATTTACGTCTCACCATATTTTTTATGGGAGAGACACTCTTTGTCTGACTCCCCTGATGAGACCTGTCCAGTATGGTTGAACCTCTGGCATAGCTCTCATCTTCCTCAGAGTACACAAGCCCCACAACCACGTCAAGGTAGTGCCTCACTGGAGGTAAATAATAATTCGTAATAGGCTCCTTGGGTGCAATCCCAAAACAACTGGAGCACCACTTGAACACCATTGGTATTGACAAATTTGTTATTAGTCAATTGCAAAAGGAGGCCTTACTAGGAACTGCTTCCATCTTGCGATGATATCTGTAATACCATCAAACATCCACATCTGCCTGTCCCAGGTCCTGGGTAAGGACTCGATGGGTAGACAAAATGCCAAATCCAGTCTGAACATCTGGCTGACTGTGCGATGATCGATAATAATAATAATAATGGATCATCGCACAGTCAGCCAGATGTTCAGACTGGATTTGGCATTTTGTCTACCTATCGAGTCCTTACCCAGGACCTGGGATAGGCAGATGTGGATGTTTGATGGTATTATAGATATCGTCGCAGGATGGAAGCAGTTCCTAATAAGGCCGCCTTTTGCTATTGACTAATAGTGAATTTCTCAATGCCAATGATGTTCAACTGGTGCTCCAGTTGTTTTGGGATCGCACCAAAGGAGCCTATGACTATTGGTACTATCCTTGCTTGCTTTTGCCACAGTCTTTCTATTTCTATTTGTAGGTCTTTGTATTTTGTTATCTTCTCCAGTTCTTTCTCTTCTATTCTGCTATCTCCAGGCACTGCCATGTCCACTATCCAGATTTGTTTGTCTTTCTTATCGACAATTGTTAAGTCTGGGGTGTTATGTTGCAGGTGCTTGTCTGTTTGAATTCTGAAGTCCCAGAGCAGTTTAATTTTATCATTTTCTATGACTTTCTCTATTTTATGATCCCACCAGTTTTTGCTTACAGGCAAATGATATTTTTTGCAGGTCTTCCAATGCACCATTGTTGCTACTTTGTCATGCCGCTGCTTGTAATCAGTTTGTGCAATCTTCTTGCAACAGATTAATTATTTATTATTATTATTATTACTATTATTATTATTATTATTATTATTAGTAGTAGTAGTAGTAGTAGTAGTAGTAGTAGTAGTAGTAGTAGTAGTAGTAGTAATAGGCTCCTTGGGTGCAATCCCAAAATAACTGGAGCACCACTTGAACACCATTGGCATTGACAAATTTGCTATTAGTCAATTGCAAAAGGAGGCCTTACTAGGAACTGCTTCTATCCTGTGGCGATATCTGTAATACTATCAAACATCCACATCTGCCTATCCCAGGTCCTGGGTAAGGACTCGATAGGTAGACAAAATACCAAATCCAGTCTGAACATCTGGCTGACTGTGCGATAATCAATAATAATAATAATAATAATAACAACAACAACAACAACAACAATAATAATAATAATAATAATGTTGGAAGGGACCTTAGAGGTCTTCTAGTCCAACCCCCTGCTCAGGCAGGAAACCCTATACCATTTCAGACAAATGGTTGTCCAATCTCATCTTAAAAAATTCCAGTGTTGGAGCATTCACAACTTCTGGAGGCGGTTTAGGGTTAGGGTTAGGTTTAGGTTTAGGGTTAGGGTTAGGGTTAGGTTTACGGTAAGGGTTAGGTTTAGGTTTAGTTTTAGGTTTAGGGTTAGGGTTAGGGTAAGATTTACGGTTAGGTTTAGGTTTAGGTTTAGGGTTAGGTTTAGGTTTAGGTTTAGGTTTAGGGTTAGGGTTAGGGTTAGGGTAAGGTTTAGGGTTAGGGTTAGGTTTAGGGTTAGGTTTAGGGTTAGGTTTAGGGTTAGGTTTAGGGATAGGGTTAGGGTTAGGGTTAGGGTTAGGGCTACGGTTAGGGTTAGGGTTAGAAGTGGTGCATTCATTTTAGATATCCTCTTCTTGTTGGACTTGATCTGTGGTAACAGATCATTATTTCTTTCTTTTCAATCACTGTGTATCTGCGACGGGTAAACATCTTTTCTTCCAGTAGTTCTGCAGCTACTGGCCCTGGTTGCTCAGCCAACAGTCCTGAGTCCAGTATGGTTGAACCTCTGGCCTAGCTCTCATCTTCCTAAGAGTATACAAGCCCCACAACCACATCAAGATAGTGCCTCACTGGGGGTTAATAAAAATTAGTAATAGGCTCCTTGGGTGCAATCCCAAACCAACTGGAGCACCACTTGAACACTATTGGTATTGACAAATTTGCTATTAGTCAATGGCAAAAGGAGGCCTTACTAGGAACTGCTTCCATCCTGCGACGATATCTGTAATACCATCAAAAATCCACATGTGCCTATCCCAGGTCCTGGGTAAGGACTCTATAGGTAGACAAAATACAAAATCCAGTCTGAACATCTGGCTGACTGTGCGATGATCAATAATAATAATAATAATAATAATAATAATAATAATAATAATAATAATAATAATAATAATAATAATAATAACAGCAACAACAACAACAACAATAATAATAATAATGTTCGAAGGGACCTTAGAGGTCTTCTAGTCCAACCCCCTGCTCAGGCAGGAAACCCTATACCATTTCAGACAAATGGTTGTCCAATCTCATCTTAAAAAATTCCAGTGTTGGAGCATTCACAACTTCTGGAGGCGGTTTAGGGTTAGGGTTAGGTTTAGGTTTAGGGTTAGGGTTAGGGTTAGGTTTACGGTTAGGTTTAGGTTTAGGTTTAGGTTTAGGTTTAGGTTTAGGTTTAGGTTTAGGTTTAGGGTTAGGGTTAGGGTTAGGGTTAGGGTTACGGTTAGGGTTAGGGTTAGGTTTAGTTTTAGGTTTAGGGTTAGGGTTAGGGTAAGATTTACGGTTAGGTTTAGGTTTAGGTTTAGGGTTAGGGTTGGGGTTAGGTTTAGGTTTAGGTTTACGTTTAGGGTTAGGGTAAGGTTTAGGGTTAGGGTTAGGTTTAGGGTTAGGTTTAGGGTTAGGTTTAGGGTTAGGTTTAGGGATAGGGTTAGGGTTAGGGTTAGGGCTACGGTTAGGGTTAGGGTTAGAAGTGGTGCATTCATTTTAGATATCCTCTTCTTGTTGGACTTGATCTGTGGTAACAGATCATTATTTCTTTCTTTTCAATCACTGTGTATCTGCGCCGGGTAAACATCTTTTCTTCCAGTAGTTCTGCAGCTACTGGCCCTGGTTGCTCAGCCAACAGTCCTGAGTCCAGTATGGTTGAACCTCTGGCCTAGCTCTCATCTTCCTCAGAGTACACAAGCCCCACAACCACATCAAGGTAGTGCCTCACTGGGGGTTAATAAAAATTAGAAATAGGCTCCTTGGGTGCAATCCCAAACGAACTGGAGCACCACTTGAACACTATTGGGATTGACAAATTTGCTATTAGTCAATGGCAAAAGGAGGCCTTACTAGGAACTGCTTCCATCCTGCGACGATATCTGTAATACCATCAAAAATCCACATCTGCCTATCCCAGGTCCTGGGTAAGGACTCTATAGGTAGACAAAATACAAAATCCAGTCTGAACATCTGGCTGACTGTGCGATGATCAATAATAATAATAATAATAATAATAATAATAACAACAACAACAACAACAACAACAACAACAACAATAATAA
>JAKSXO010000007.1:42536658-42544158 GCA_024509115.1 Crotalus helleri | reverse complement strand
CCCTGGTTGCTCAGCCAACAGTCCTGAGTCCTGTAACTCATTTTTCAAACATCCACCTCTGCCTATCCCTGGTCCTGGGTCAGGACTCGATTGGTAGACAAAATACCAAATCCAGTCTGAACATCTGGCTGACTGTGCAATGATCAATAATAATAATAATAATAATAATAATAATAATAATAATAATAATAATAATGTTGGAAGGGACCTTAGAGGTCTTCTAGTCCAACCCCCTGCTCAGGCAGGAAACCCTATACCATTTCAGACAAATGGTTGTCCAATCTCATCTTAAAAAATTCCAGTGTTGGAGCATTCACAACTTCTGGAGGCGGTTTAGGGTTAGGTTTAGGTTTAGGGTTAGGGTTAGGGTTAGGGTTAGGTTTATGGTTAGGTTTAGGTTTAGGTTTAGGTTTAGGGTTAGGTTTAGGGTTACGGTTAGGGTTAGGGTTAGGGTTAGGGTTAGGGTTAGGGTTAGGGTTAGGGTTAGGGTTAGGGTTAGGGTTAGGGTTAGGGTTAGGGTTAGGGTATGGTTTAGGGTTAGGTTTAGGTTTATCGTTACGGTTAGGGTTAGGGTTAGGTTTAGGTTTAGGTTTAGGGTTAGGGTTAGGGTTAGGGTTAGGGTTAGGGTTAGGGTTACGTTTAGGGTTAGGGTTAGGGTTAGGGTTAGGGTTAGGGTTAGGGTTAGGGTTAGGGTTAGGGTTAGGGTTAGGGTTAGGGTTAGGGTTACGGTAAGGGTTACGGTTAGGGTTACGGTTAGGGTTACGGTTAGGGTTAGGGTTAGGGTTAGGGTTAGAACTGGTGCATTCGTTTTAGATATCCTCTTCTTGTTGGACTTGATCTGTAGTAACAGATCATTATTTCTTTCTTTTCAATCACTGTGTATCTGCGACGGGTAAACATCTTTTCTTCCAGTAGTTCTGCAGCTGTTGGCCCTGGTTGCTCAGCCAACAGTCCTGAGTCCTGTAACCCATTTTTCACCAGATATCCAGGAACTCCGATATCCAGCGCGAACCTGGATAATAATAATAATAATAATAATAATAATAATAATAATAATAACAATAATAATAATAATAATAATAATAATAATAATGTTGGAAGGGACCTTAGAGGTCTTCTAGTCCAACCCCCTGCTCAGGCAGGAAACCCTATACCATTTCAGACAAATGGTTGTCCAATCTCATCTTAAAAAATTCCAGTGTTGGAGCATTCACAACTTCTGGAGGCGGTTTAGGGTTAGGTTTAGGTTTAGGTTTAGGGTTAGGGTTAGGTTTATGGTTAGGTTTAGGTTTAGGTTTAGGTTTAGGTTTAGGGTTAGGGTTAGGGTTAGGGTTAGGGTTAGGGTTAGGGTTAGGGTTAGGGTTAGTTTTAGGGTTAGGGTTAGGGTATGGTTTAGGGTTAGGTTTAGGTTTATCGTTACGGTTAGGGTTAGGGTTAGGTTTAGGTTTAGGTTTAGGGTTAGGATTAGGGTTAGGGTTAGGGTTAGGGTTAGGGTTAGGGTTAGGGTTAGGGTTAGGGTTAGGGTTAGGGTTAGGGTTAGGGTTAGGGTTAGGGTTAGGGTTAGGGTTAGGGCTAAGGTTTGGGTTAGGGTTAGGGTTAAGATTTGGTTTAGGGTAAGGGTTAGGGTTAGGGTTAGGTTTAGGGTTGGGGTTAGGGTTAGGGTTAGGTTTAGGTTTAGGGTTAGGGTTAGGGTTAGGGTTAGGGTTAGGGTTAGGGCTAGAGTTAGAGTTAGCGTTAGGGTTAGCGTTAGGGTTAGGGTTAGGGTTAGGGTTAGGGTTAGGGTTAGGGTTGGGGTTAGATTAAGGTTTAGGGTTAGGGTTAGGGTTAGGGTTAGGGTTAGGGTTAGGGTTAGGGTTAGGGTTAGGGTTAGGTTTAGGGTTAGGGTTAGGGTTAGGGTTAGGGTTAGGGTTAGGGTTAGGGTTAGGGTTAGGGTTAGGGTTAGGGTTAGGGTTAGGGTTAGGGTTAGGGTTAGCTTTAGGGTTAGCTTTAGGGTTAGCTTTAGGGTTAGCTTTAGGGTTAGCTTTAGGGTTAGCTTTAGGGTTAGCTTTAGGGTTAGGGTGAGAACTGGTGCATTCGTTTTAGATATCCTCTTCTTCTTGGACTTGATCTGTAGTAACAGATCATTATTTCTTTGTTTTCAATCACTGTGTATCTGCGACGGGTAAACATCTTTTCTTCCAGTAGTTCTGCAGCTGTTGGCCCTGGTTGCTCAGCCAACAGTCCTGAATCCTGTAACCCATTTTTCACCAGATATCCAGGAACTCCGATATCCAGCGCGAACCTTGTTAGCCCGGGCGACGTACGAGCCGGTATGGCATTCTGCAATTTACGTCTCACCATATTTTTTATGGGAGAGACACTCTTTGTCTGACTCCCCTGATGAGACCTGTCCAGTATGGTTCAACCTCTGGCATAGTTCTCATCTTCCTCAGAGTACACAAGCCCCACAACCACGTCACGGTAGTGCCTCACTGGGGGTTCATAATAATTAGTAATAGGCTCCTTGGGTGCAGTCCCAAAAGAACTGGAGCACCACTTAAACACCTTTGGTATTGACAAATTTGCTATTAGTCAATTGCAAAAGGAGAACTTACTAGGAACTGCTTCCATCCTGCGACGATATCTGTAATACCATCAAACATCCACCTCTGCCTATCCCAGGTCCTGGGAAAGGACTCGATAGGTAGACAAAATACCAAATCCAGTCTGAACATCTGACTGACTGTGCGATGATCAATAATAATAATAATAATAATAACAATAAAAATAATAATAATGTTGGAAGGGACCTTAGAGGTCTTCTAGTCCAACCCCCTGCTCAGGAAGGAAATCCTATAGCATTTCAGACAAATGGTTGTCCAATCTCATCTTTAAAAATTCCAGTGTTGGAGCATTCACAACTTCTGGAGGCGTTTAGGGTTAGGGTTAGGTTTAGGTTTAGGGTTAGGGTTAGTTTTAGGTTTAGGTTTGGGTTTAGGGTTAGGGTTAGGGTTAGGGTTAGGGTTAGGGTTAGGGTTAGGGTTAGGGTTAGGGTTAGGGTTAGGGTTAGGGTTAGGGTTAGGGTTAGGGTTAGGGTTAGGGCTAAGGTTTGGGTTAGGGTTAGGGTTAAGATTTGGTTTAGGGTAAGGGTTAGGGTTAGGGTTAGGTTTAGGTTTGGGGTTAGGGTTAAGGTTAGGGTTAGGGTAAGGTTTAGGTTTAGGGTTAGGGTTAGGGTTAGGGTTAGGGTTAGGGTTAGGTTTAGGTTTAGGTTTAGGGTTAGGGTTAGGGTTAGGGTTAGGGTTAGGGTTAGGGTTAGGGTTAGGGTTAGGGTTAGGGTTAGGGTTAGGGTTAGGGTTAGGGTTAGGGTTAGGGTTAGGGTTAGGGTTAATTTTAGGTTTAGGTTTAGGGTTAGGGTTAGGGTTAGGATTAGGGTTAGGGTTAGGGTTAGGGTTAGGGTAAGGTTTAGGGTTAGGGTTAGGGTTAGGGTTAGGGTTAGGGTTAGGGTTAGGGTTAGGGTTAGGGTTAGGGTTAGTGTTAGGGTTAGGGTTAGGTTTAGGTTTAGGTTTAGGGTTAGGGTTAGGGTTAGGGTTAGGGTTAGGGTTAGGGTTAGGGTTAGGGTTAGGGTTAGGGTTAGGGTTAGGGTTAGGGTTAGGGTTAGGGTTAGGGTTAGGGTTAGGGTTAGGGTTAGGGTTAGGGTTAGGGTTAGCTTTAGGGTTAGCTTTAGTGTTAGCTTTAGGGTTAGCTTTAGGGTTAGCTTTAGGGTTAGGGTGAGAACTGGTGCATTCGTTTTAGATATCCTCTTCTTCTTGGACTTGATCTGTAGTAACAGATCATTATTTCTTTGTTTTCAATCACTGTGTATCTGCGACGGGTAAACATCTTTTCTTCCAGTAGTTCTGCAGCTGTTGGCCCTGGTTGCTCAGCCAACAGTCCTGAGTCCTGTAACTCATTTTTCAAACATCCACCTCTGCCTATCCCTGGTCCTGGGTCAGGACTCGATTGGTAGACAAAATACCAAATCCAGTCTGAACATCTGGCTGACTGTGCAATGATCAATAATAATAATAATAATAATAATAATAATAATAATAATAATAATAATAATAATAATAATGTTGGAAGGGACCTTAGAGGTCTTCTAGTCCAACCCCCTGCTCAGGCAGGAAACCCTATACCATTTCAGACAAATGGTTGTCCAATCTCATCTTAAAAAATTCCAGTGTTGGAGCATTCACAACTTCTGGAGGCGGTTTAGGGTTAGGTTTAGGTTTAGGGTTAGGGTTAGGGTTAGGGTTAGGTTTATGGTTAGGTTTAGGTTTAGGTTTAGGTTTAGGGTTAGGTTTAGGGTTACGGTTAGGGTTAGGGTTAGGGTTAGGGTTAGGGTTAGGGTTAGGGTTAGGGTTAGGGTTAGGGTTAGGGTTAGGGTTAGGGTTAGGGTTAGGGTTAGGGTTAGGGTTAGGGTTAGGGTTAGGGTATGGTTTAGGGTTAGGTTTAGGTTTATCGTTACGGTTAGGGTTAGGGTTAGGTTTAGGTTTAGGTTTAGGGTTAGGGTTAGGGTTAGGGTTAGGGTTAGGGTTAGGGTTACGTTTAGGGTTAGGGTTAGGGTTAGGGTTAGGGTTAGGGTTAGGGTTAGGGTTAGGGTTAGGGTTAGGGTTAGGGTTAGGGTTAGGGTTAGGGTTAGGGTTAGGGTTAGGGTTACGGTTAGGGTTACGGTTAGGGTTACGGTTAGGGTTACGGTTAGGGTTAGGGTTAGGGTTAGGGTTAGAACTGGTGCATTCGTTTTAGATATCCTCTTCTTGTTGGACTTGATCTGTAGTAACAGATCATTATTTCTTTCTTTTCAATCACTGTGTATCTGCGACGGGTAAACATCTTTTCTTCCAGTAGTTCTGCAGCTGTTGGCCCTGGTTGCTCAGCCAACAGTCCTGAGTCCTGTAACCCATTTTTCACCAGATATCCAGGAACTCCGATATCCAGCGCGAACCTGGATAATAATAATAATAATAACAATAATAATAATAATAATAATAATAATAATAATAATAATAATAATAATAATGTTGGAAGGGACCTTAGAGGTCTTCTAGTCCAACCCCCTGCTCAGGCAGGAAACCCTATACCATTTCAGACAAATGGTTGTCCAATCTCATCTTAAAAAATTCCAGTGTTGGAGCATTCACAACTTCTGGAGGCGGTTTAGGGTTAGGTTTAGGTTTAGGTTTAGGGTTAGGGTTAGGGTTAGGTTTATGGTTAGGTTTAGGTTTAGGTTTAGGTTTAGGTTTAGGGTTAGGGTTAGGGTTAGGGTTAGGGTTAGGGTTAGGGTTAGGGTTAGTTTTAGGGTTAGGGTTAGGGTATGGTTTAGGGTTAGGTTTAGGTTTATCGTTACGGTTAGGGTTAGGGTTAGGTTTAGGTTTAGGTTTAGGGTTAGGATTAGGGTTAGGGTTAGGGTTAGGGTTAGGGTTAGGGTTAGGGTTAGGGTTAGGGTTAGGGTTAGGGTTAGGGTTAGGGTTAGGGTTAGGGTTAGGGTTAGGGTTAGGGTTAGGGTTAGGGTTAGGGTTAGGGTTAGGGCTAAGGTTTGGGTTAGGGTTAGGGTTAAGATTTGGTTTAGGGTAAGGGTTAGGGTTAGGGTTAGGTTTAGGGTTGGGGTTAGGGTTAGGGTTAGGTTTAGGTTTAGGGTTAGGGTTAGGGTTAGGGTTAGGGTTAGGGTTAGGGTTAGGGCTAGGGTTAGCGTTAGGGTTAGCGTTAGGGTTAGGGTTAGGGTTAGGGTTAGGGTTAGGGTTAGGGTTGGGGTTAGATTAAGGTTTAGGGTTAGGGTTAGGGTTAGGGTTAGGGTTAGGGTTAGGGTTAGGGTTAGGGTTAGGGTTAGGTTTAGGGTTAGGGTTAGGGTTAGGGTTAGGGTTAGGGTTAGGGTTAGGGTTAGGGTTAGGGTTAGGGTTAGGGTTAGGGTTAGGGTTAGGGTTAGGGTTAGGGTTAGCTTTAGGGTTAGCTTTAGGGTTAGCTTTAGGGTTAGCTTTAGGGTTAGCTTTAGGGTTAGCTTTAGGGTTAGCTTTAGGGTTAGGGTGAGAACTGGTGCATTCGTTTTAGATATCCTCTTCTTCTTGGACTTGATCTGTAGTAACAGATCATTATTTCTTTGTTTTCAATCACTGTGTATCTGCGACGGGTAAACATCTTTTCTTCCAGTAGTTCTGCAGCTGTTGGCCCTGGTTGCTCAGCCAACAGTCCTGAATCCTGTAACCCATTTTTCACCAGATATCCAGGAACTCCGATATCCAGCGCGAACCTTGTTAGCCCGGGCGACGTACGAGCCGGTATGGCATTCTGCAATTTACGTCTCACCATATTTTTTATGGGAGAGACACTCTTTGTCTGACTCCCCTGATGAGACCTGTCCAGTATGGTTCAACCTCTGGCATAGTTCTCATCTTCCTCAGAGTACACAAGCCCCACAACCACGTCACGGTAGTGCCTCACTGGGGGTTCATAATAATTAGTAATAGGCTCCTTGGGTGCAGTCCCAAAAGAACTGGAGCACCACTTAAACACCTTTGGTATTGACAAATTTGCTATTAGTCAATTGCAAAAGGAGAACTTACTAGGAACTGCTTCCATCCTGCGACGATATCTGTAATACCATCAAACATCCACCTCTGCCTATCCCAGGTCCTGGGTAAGGACTCGATAGGTAGACAAAATACCAAATCCAGTCTGAACATCTGACTGACTGTGCGATGATCAACAATAATAATAATAATAATAACAATAAAAATAATAATAATGTTGGAAGGGACCTTAGAGGTCTTCTAGTCCAACCCCCTGCTCAGGAAGGAAATCCTATAGCATTTCAGACAAATGGTTGTCCAATCTCATCTTTAAAAATTCCAGTGTTGGAGCATTCACAACTTCTGGAGGCGTTTAGGGTTAGGGTTAGGTTTAGGTTTAGGGTTAGGGTTAGTTTTAGGTTTAGGTTTGGGTTTAGGGTTAGGGTTAGGGTTAGGGTTAGGGTTAGGGTTAGGGTTAGGGTTAGGGTTAGGGTTAGGGTTAGGGTTAGGGTTAGGGTTAGGGTTAGGGTTAGGGTTAGGGTTAGGGTTAGGGTTAGGGCTAAGGTTTGGGTTAGGGTTAGGGTTAAGATTTGGTTTAGGGTAAGGGTTAGGGTTAGGGTTAGGTTTAGGTTTGGGGTTAGGGTTAAGGTTAGGGTTAGGGTAAGGTTTAGGTTTAGGGTTAGGGTTAGGGTTAGGGTTAGGGTTAGGGTTAGGTTTAGGTTTAGGTTTAGGGTTAGGGTTAGGGTTAGGGTTAGGGTTAGGGTTAGGGTTAGGATTAGGGTTAGGGTTAGGGTTAGGGTTAGGGTAAGGGTTAGGGTTAGGGTTAGGGTTAGCTTTAGGGTTAGCTTTACGGTTAGCTTTAGGGTTAGCTTTAGGGTTAGGGTGAGAACTGGTGCATTCGTTTTAGATATCCTCTTCTTCTTGGACTTGATCTGTAGTAACAGATCATTATTTCTTTGTTTTCATTCACTGTGTATCT
>JAKSXO010000007.1:42531658-42534158 GCA_024509115.1 Crotalus helleri | reverse complement strand
GTTAGGGTTAGCTTTAGGGTTAGCTTTAGGGTTAGCTTTAGGGTTAGCTTTAGGGTTAGCTTTAGGGTTAGCTTTAGGGTTAGGGTGAGAACTGGTGCATTCGTTTTAGATATCCTCTTCTTCTTCGACTTGATCTGTAGTAACAGATCATTATTTCTTTGTTTTCAATCACTGTGTATCTGCGACGGGTAAACATCTTTTCTTCCAGTAGTTCTGCAGCTGTTGGCCCTGGTTGCTCAGCCAACAGTCCTGAATCCTGTAACCCATTTTTCACCAGATATCCAGGAACTCCGATATCCAGCGCGAACCTTGTTAGCCCGGGCGACGTACGAGCCGGTATGGCATTCTGCAATTTACGTCTCACCATATTTTTTATGGGAGAGACACTCTTTGTCTGACTCCCCTGATGAGACCTGTCCAGTATGGTTCAACCTCTGGCATAGTTCTCATCTTCCTCAGAGTACACAAGCCCCACAACCACGTCACGGTAGTGCCTCACTGGGGGTTCATAATAATTAGTAATAGGCTCCTTGGGTGCAGTCCCAAAAGAACTGGAGCACCACTTAAACACCTTTGGTATTGACAAATTTGCTATTAGTCAATTGCAAAAGGAGAACTTACTAGGAACTGCTTCCATCCTGCGACGATATCTGTAATACCATCAAACATCCACCTCTGCCTATCCCAGGTCCTGGGTAAGGACTCGATAGGTAGACAAAATACCAAATCCAGTCTGAACATCTGACTGACTGTGCGATGATCAATAATAATAATAATAATAATAACAATAAAAATAATAATAATGTTGGAAGGGACCTTAGAGGTCTTCTAGTCCAACCCCCTGCTCAGGAAGGAAATCCTATAGCATTTCAGACAAATGGTTGTCCAATCTCATCTTTAAAAATTCCAGTGTTGGAGCATTCACAACTTCTGGAGGCGTTTAGGGTTAGGGTTAGGTTTAGGTTTAGGGTTAGGGTTAGTTTTAGGTTTAGGTTTGGGTTTAGGGTTAGGGTTAGGGTTAGGGTTAGGGTTAGGGTTAGGGTTAGGGTTAGGGTTAGGTTTAGGGTTGGGGTTAGGGTTAGGGTTAGGGTTAGGGTTAGGGTTAGGGTTAGGGTTAGGGTTAGGGCTAAGGTTTGGGTTAGGGTTAGGGTTAAGATTTGGTTTAGGGTAAGGGTTAGGGTTAGGGTTAGGTTTAGGGTTGGGGTTAGGGTTAGGGTTAGGGTAAGGTTTAGGTTTAGGTTTAGGGTTAGGGTTAGGGTTAGGGTTAGGGTTAGGGTTAGGTTTAGGTTTAGGTTTAGGTTTAGGGTTAGGGTTAGGGTTAGGGTTAGGGTTAGGGTTAGGGTTAGGGTTAGGGTTAGGATTAGGGTTAGGGTTAGGATTAGGGTTAGGGTAAGGGTTAGGGTTAGGGTTAGGGTTAGCTTTAGGGTTAGCTTTACGGTTAGCTTTAGGGTTAGCTTTAGGGTTAGGGTGAGAACTGGTGCATTCGTTTTAGATATCCTCTTCTTCTTGGACTTGATCTGTAGTAACAGATCATTATTTCTTTGTTTTCATTCACTGTGTATCTGCGACGGGTAAACATCTTTTCTTCCAGTCCTTCTGCAGCTGTTGGCCCTGGTTGCTCAGCCAACAGTCCTGAGTCCTGTAACCCATTTTTCACCAGATATCCAGGAACTCCGATATCCAGCGCGAACCTTGTTAGCCCGGGCGACATCCGAGCCGGTATGGTATTCTGCAATTTACGTCTCACCATATTTTTTATGGGAGAGACACTCTTTGTCTGACTCCCCTGATGAGACCTGTCCAGTATGGTTGAACCTCTGGCATAGCTCTCATCTTCCTCAGAGTACACCAGCCCCACAACCACGTCACGGTAGTGCCTCACTGGGGGTTGATAATAATTAGTAATAGGCTCCTTAGGTGCAGTCCCAAAACAACTGGAGCACCACTTGAACACCATTGGTATTGACAAATTTGCTATTAGTCAATTGCAAAAGGAGGCCTTACTAGGAACTGCTTCCATCCTGCGATGATATCTGTAATACCATCAAACATCCACCTCTGCCTATCCCAGGTCCTGGGTAAGGACTCGATAGGTAGACAAAATACCAAATCCAGTCTGAACATCTGGCTGACTGTGCGATGATCAATAATAATAATAATAATAATAATAATAATAATAATAATAATAATAATAATAATAATAATAATAATAATAATAATAATAATGTTGGAAGGGACCTTAGAGGTCTTCTAGTCCAACCCCCTGCTCAGGCAGGAAACCCTATAACATTTCAGAGAAATGGTTGTCCAATCTCATCTTAAAAAATTCCAGTGTTGGAGCATTCACAACTTCTGGAGGCGGTTTAGGGTTAGGGTTAGGTTTAGGTTTAGGGTTAGGGTTAGGGTTAGGTTTACGGTAAGGGTTAGGTTTAGGTTTAGTTTTAGGTTTAGGGTTAGGGTTAGGGTAAGATTTACGGTTAGGTTTAGGTTTAGGTTTAGG
>JAKSXO010000007.1:42521658-42529158 GCA_024509115.1 Crotalus helleri | reverse complement strand
GGTTAGGGTTAGGTTTAGGGTTAGGGTTAGGGTTAGGGTTAGGGTTAGGGTTATGGTTAGGGTTAGGGTTAGGGTTAGGGTTAGGGTTAGGGTTAGGGTTAGGGTTAGGGTTAGGGTTAGGGTTAGGGTTAGGGTTAGGGTTAGCTTTAGGGTTAGCTTTAGGGTTAGCTTTAGGGTTAGCTTTAGGGTTAGCTTTAGGGTTAGCTTTAGGGTTAGCTTTAGGGTTAGCTTTAGGGTTAGGGTGAGAACTGGTGCATTCGTTTTAGATATCCTCTTCTTCTTGGACTTGATCTGTAGTAACAGATCATTATTTCTTTGTTTTCAATCACTGTGTATCTGCGACGGGTAAACATCTTTTCTTCCAGTAGTTCTGCAGCTGTTGGCCCTGGTTGCTCAGCCAACAGTCCTGAGTCCTGTAACCCATTTTTCACCAGATATCCAGGAACTCTGATATCCAGCGCGAACCTTGTTAGCCCGGGCGACGTACGAGCCGGTATGGCATTCTGCAATTTACGTCTCACCATATTTTTTATGGGAGAGACACTCTTTGTCTGACTCCCCTGATGAGACCTGTCCAGTATGGTTCAACCTCTGGCATAGTTCTCATCTTCCTCAGAGTACACAAGCCCCACAACCACGTCACGGTAGTGCCTCACTGGGGGTTCATAATAATTAGTAATAGGCTCCTTGGGTGCAGTCCCAAAAGAACTGGAGCACCACTTAAACACCTTTGGTATTGACAAATTTGCTATTAGTCAATTGCAAAAGGAGAACTTACTAGGAACTGCTTCCATCCTGCGACGATATCTGTAATACCATCAAACATCCACCTCTGCCTATCCCAGGTCCTGGGTAAGGACTCGATAGGTAGACAAAATACCAAATCCAGTCTGAACATCTGACTGACTGTGCGATGATCAATAATAATAATAATAATAATAACAATAAAAATAATAATAATGTTGGAAGGGACCTTAGAGGTCTTCTAGTCCAACCCCCTGCTCAGGAAGGAAATCCTATAGCATTTCAGACAAATGGTTGTCCAATCTCATCTTTAAAAATTCCAGTGTTGGAGCATTCACAACTTCTGGAGGCGTTTAGGGTTAGGGTTAGGTTTAGGTTTAGGGTTAGGGTTAGTTTTAGGTTTAGGTTTGGGTTTAGGGTTAGGGTTAGGGTTAGGGTTAGGGTTAGGGTTAGGGTTAGGGTTAGGGTTAGGGTTAGGGTTAGGGTTAGGGTTAGGGTTAGGGTTAGGGTTAGGGTTAGGGTTAGGGTTAGGGTTAGGGTTAGGGTTAGGGCTAAGGTTTGGGTTAGGGTTAGGGTTAAGATTTGGTTTAGGGTAAGGGTTAGGGTTAGGGTTAGGTTTAGGGTTGGGGTTAGGGTTAGGGTTAGGGTAAGGTTTAGGTTTAGGGTTAGGGTTAGGGTTAGGGTTAGGGTTAGGGTTAGGTTTAGGGTTAGGGTTAGGGTTAGGGTTAGGGTTAGGGTTAGGATTAGGGTTAGGGTTAGGGTTAGGGTTAGGGTTAGGGTTAGGGTTAGGGTAAGGGTTAGGGTTAGGGTTAGGGTTAGCTTTACGGTTAGCTTTAGGGTTAGCTTTAGGGTTAGGGTGAGAACTGGTGCATTCGTTTTAGATATCCTCTTCTTCTTGGACTTGATCTGTAGTAACAGATCATTATTTCTTTGTTTTCATTCACTGTGTATCTGCGACGGGTAAACATCTTTTCTTCCAGTCCTTCTGCAGCTGTTGGCCCTGGTTGCTCAGCCAACAGTCCTGAGTCCTGTAACCCATTTTTCACCAGATATCCAGGAACTCCGATATCCAGCGCGAACCTTGTTAGCCCGGGCGACATCCGAGCCGGTATGGTATTCTGCAATTTACGTCTCACCATATTTTTTATGGGAGAGACACTCTTTGTCTGACTCCCCTGATGAGACCTGTCCAGTATGGTTGAACCTCTGGCATAGCTCTCATCTTCCTCAGAGTACACCAGCCCCACAACCACGTCACGGTAGTGCCTCACTGGGGGTTGATAATAATTAGTAATAGGCTCCTTAGGTGCAGTCCCAAAACAACTGGAGCACCACTTGAACACCATTGGTATTGACAAATTTGCTATTAGTCAATTGCAAAAGGAGGCCTTACTAGGAACTGCTTCCATCCTGCGATGATATCTGTAATACCATCAAACATCCACCTCTGCCTATCCCAGGTCCTGGGTAAGGACTCGATAGGTAGACAAAATACCAAATCCAGTCTGAACATCTGACTGACTGTGCGATGATCAATAATAATAATAATAATAATAATAATAATAATAATAATAATAATAATAATAATAATAATAATGTTGGAAGGGACCTTAGAGGTCTTCTAGTCCAACCCCCTGCTCAGGCAGGAAACCCTATACCATTTCAGAGAAATGGTTGTCCAATCTCATCTTAAAAAATTCCAGTGTTGGAGCATTCACAACTTCTGGAGGCGGTTTAGGGTTAGGTTTACGTTTAGGTTTAGGGTTAGGGTTAGTTTTATGGTTAGGGTTAGGGTTAGGGTTAGGGTTAGGGTTAGGGTCAGGGTCAGGGTCAGGGTTAGGGTTAGGGTTAGGGTTAGGGTTAGGTTTAGGTTTAGGTTTAGGGTTAGGGTTAGGGTTAGGGTTAGGGTTAGGTTTAGGTTTAGGGTTAGGGTTAGGGTTAGGGTTAGGGTTAGGGTTAGGGTTAGGGTTAGGGTTAGGGTTAGGGTTAGGGTTAGGGTTACGGTTAGGGTTAGGGTTAGGGTTAGGTTGAGGTTGAGGGTTAGGGTTAGGGTTAGGGTTACGTTTAGGGTTAGGGTTAGGGTTAGGGTTAGGGTTAGGGTTAGGGTTAGGGTTAGGGTTAGGGTTAGGGTTAGGGTTAGGGTTAGGGTTAGGGTTAGGGTTAGGGTTAGGGTTAGGGTTAGGGTAAGGTTTAGGGTTAGGTTTAGGTTTAGGTTTAGGTTTAGGGTTAGGGTTAAGATTAGGGTTAGGGTTAGGGTTAGGGTTAGGGTTAGGGTTAGGGTTAGGGTTAGGGTTAGGGTTAGGGCTAGGGTTAGGGTTAGGGTAAGGTTTAGGGTTAGGGTTAGGTTTAGGTTTAGGTTTAGGGTTAGGGTTAAGGTTAGGGTTAGGGTTAGGGTTAGGGTTAGGGGTAGGGTTAGGGTTAGGGTTAGGGTTAGGGTTAGGGTTAGGGTTAGGGTTAGGGTTAGGGTAAGGGTTAGGGTTATGGTTAGGGTTAGGGTTAGGGTTAGGGTTAGGGTTAGGTTTGGGGTTAGGGTTAGTGTTAGTGTTAGTGTTAGTGTTAGTGTTAGTGTTAGGGTTAGGGTTAGGGTTAGGGTTAGGGTTAGGGTTAGGGTTAGGGTTAGGGTTAGGGTTAGGGTTAGGGTTAGGGTTAGGTTTAGGGTTAGGGTTAGTGTTAGGGTTAGGGTTAGGGTTACGGTTAGGGTTAGGGTTAGGGTTAGGGTTAGGGTTAGAACTGGTGCATTCGTTTTAGATATCCTCTTCTTGTTGGACTTGATCTGTAGTAACAGATCATTATTTCTTTCTTTACAATCACTGTGTATCTGCGACGGGTAAACATCTTTTCTTCCAGTAGTTCTGCAGCTGCTGGCCCTGGTTGCTCAGCCAACAGTCCTGAGTCCTGTAACCCATTTTTCACCAGATATCCAGGAACTCCGATATCTAGCGCGGACCTGGTTAGCCCGGGCGACGTCCGAGCCGGTATGGCATTCTGCAATTTACGTCTCACCATATTTTTTATGGGAGAGACACTCTTTGTCTGACTCCCCTGATGAGACCTGTCCAGTATGGTTGAACCTCTGGCATAGCTCTCATCTTCCTCAGAGTACACAAGCCCCACAACCACGTCAAGGTAGTGCCTCACTGTAGGTAAATAATAATTCGTAATAGGCTCCTTGGGTGCAATCCCAAAACAACTGGAGCACCACTTGAACACCATTGGTATTGACAAATTTGTTATTAGTCAATTGCAAAAGGAGGCCTTACTAGGAACTGCTTCCATCTTGCGATGATATCTGTAATACCATCAAACATCCACATCTGCCTATCCCTGGTCCTGGGTCAGGACTCGATCGGTAGACAAAATACCAAATCCAGTCTGAACATCTGGCTGACTGTGCAATGATCAATAATAATAATAATAATAATAATAATAATAATAATAATAATAATAATAATAATGTTGGAAGGGACCTTCGAGGTCTTCTAGTTCAACCCCCTGCTCAGGCAGGAAACCCTATACCATTTCAGACAAATGGTTGTCCAATCTCATCTTAAAAAATTCCAGTGTTGGAGCATTCACAACTTCTGGAGGCAGTTTAGGGTTAGGTTTAGGTTTAGGTTTAGGGTTAGGGTTAGGGTTATGGTTAGGTTTAGGTTTAGGTTTAGGTTTAGGTTTAGGTTTAGGTTTAGGTTTAGGGTTAGGGTTAGGGTTAGGGTTAGGGTTAGGGTTAGGGTTAGGGTTAGGGTTAGGGTTAGTTTTAGGGTTAGGGTTAGGGTTAGGGTTAGGGTTAGGGTTAGGGTTAGGGTTAGGGTTAGAACTGGTGCATTCGTTTTAGATATCCTCTTCTTGTTGGACTTGATCTGTAGTAACAGATCATTATTTCTTTCTTTTCAATCACTGTGTATCTGCGACGGGTAAACATCTTTTCTTCCAGTAGTTCTGCAGCTGCTGGCCCTGGTTGCTCAGCCAACAGTCCTGAGTCCTGTAACCCATTTTTCACCAGATATCCAGGAACTCCGATATCTAGCGCGGACCTGGTTAGCCCGGGCGACGTCCGAGCCGGTATGGCATTCTGCAATTTACGTCTCACCATATTTTTTATGGGAGAGACACTCTTTGTCTGACTCCCCTGATGAGACCTGTCCAGTATGGTTGAACCTCTGGCATAGCTCTCATCTTCCTCAGAGTACACAAGCCCCACAACCACGTCAAGGTAGTGCCTCACTGTAGGTAAATAATAATTCGTAATAGTCTCCTTGGGTGCAATCCCAAAACAACTGGAGCACCACTTGAACACCATTGGTATTGACAAATTTGTTATTAGTCAATTGAAAAAGGAGGCCTTACTAGGAACTGCTTCCATCCTGCGATGATATCTGTAATACCATCAAACATCCACATCTGCCTATCCCTGGTCCTGGGTCAGGACTCGATCGGTAGACAAAATACCAAATCCAGTCTGAACATCTGGCTGACTGTGCAATGATCAATAATAATAATAATAATAATAATAATAATAATAATAATAATAATAATAATAATAATAATAATAATAATAATAATGTTGGAAGGGACCTTAGAGGTCTTCTAGTCCAACCCCCTGCTCAGGCAGGAAACCCTATACCATTTCAGACAAATGGTTGTCCAATCTCATCTTAAAAAATTCCAGTGTTGGAGCATTCACAACTTCTGGAGGCGCTTTAGGGTTAGGTTTAGAGTTAGGGTTAGGGTTAGGGTGAGCGTTAGGGTTAGGGTTAGGGTTAGGGTTAGGGTTAGGGTTAGGGTTAGAACTGGTGCATTCGTTTTAGATATCCTCTTCTTGTTGGACTTGATCTGTAGTAACAGATCATTATTTCTTTGTTTTCAATCACTGTGTATCTGCGACGGGTAAACATCTTTTCTTCCAGTAGTTCTGCAGCTGCTGGCCCTGGTTTCTCAGCCAACAGTCCTGAGTCCTGTAACCCATTTTTCACCAGATATCCAGGAACTCCGATATCTAGCGCGGACCTTGTTAGCCCGGGCGACGTCTGAGCCGGTATGGCATTCTGCAATTTACGTCTCACCATATTTTTTATGGGAGAGACACTCTTTGTCTGACTCCCCTGATGAGACCTGTCCAGCATGGTTGAACCTCTGGCATAGCTCTCATCTTCCTCAGAGTACACAAGGCCCACAACCACCTCATGGTAGTGCTTCACTGGGGGTTAATAATAATTAGTAATAGGCTCCTTGGGTGCAGTCCCAAAACAACTGGAGCACCACTTGAACACCATTGGTATTGACAAATTTGCTATTAGTCAATTGCAAAAGGAGGCCTTACTAGGAACTGCTTCCATCCTGCGACGATATCTGTAATACCATCAAACATCCACCTCTGCCTATCCCATGTCCTGGGTAAGGACTCGATAGGTAGACAAAATACCAAATCCAGTCTGAACATCTGACTGACTGTGCGATGATCAATAATAATAATAATAATAATAATAATAATAATACCTTGACGTGGTTGTGGGGCTTGTGTACTCTGAGGAAGATGAGAGCTATGCCAGAGGTTCAACCATAAATTGGTCAGCACCAGGTGAAGATGAACTGCATGGGTTTTGGTTGAAACATCTAACTGTTATACACCCACTCATTGCCAAGCAGTTCAACAATATACTACAAGGTGGAGAAATTGAAAAGTCGCTAACAACTGGGAAAACCTACCTAATAATGAAAAATCCAGCAAAAGGGGCAACACCAGGTAACTACAGGCCAATTACCTGCTTACCAACAACTTTCAAATTACTAACTGGTGTGGTAGCTGATGCAGTACAACAGCATCTAGTTGAAAACAATCTCTTTCCACCTGAGCAGAAAAAAACCCGCCCCAATAGCAGAGGAACAAAAGATCAACTCCTAATAGACAAAATGATCTTGGAAAACTGCAAGAGAAGGAAGACCAACCTGAATGTTGCATGGATTGACTACAAAAAGGCATTTGACTCTCTGCCACATGATTGGATAATCAAGTGCCTTGAAATAACAGGAGTCAGTAGAAACATCAGAAAATTTGTGCAAAGATCGATGGCACAATGGAAGACACAGTTGCAGATCAATGGTGAGAAGCTGGGAGAGGTTAATATCAAGAGAGGGATATTTCAAGGAGATTCATTATCACCATTACTATTTGTTATTGCACTGTTTCCTCTGTCAACAATACTGAATAACTCAGGACATGGCTATCAAACATCAAAAACATCTGCTAGACTATCCCACCTCCTTTACATGGATGATCTGAAGCTGTATGGGAAAACATCTTCTGAAATAGAATCGCTGCTCAACACTGTCCGTATATATAGCCAAGATATTGTAATGGAGTTTGGCTTGGACAAATGTGCCACACTTACTATCAAACAAGGAAAAATAGTGAAAACTGAAGGAATCAAGATGCCCCACAAAAATAACATTAAGAGTCTGGATGACGAAGAGTACTACAAATACTTGGGTATCCTTCAAGCTGACAACATCAAACACACTGAAGTCAAGAAAAAGAATAGAAGTGAATACATCAAGAGAGTGAAGAAGATCTTAAAGTCCAAACTCAATGGAGGAAATACCATAAAGGCAATCAACACCTGGGCAATCCCAGTCATTAGGTACACAGCTGGAATAGTGGACTGGACTCAAGCAGAACTAAAAGCAATGGATAGGCAGACCAGAAAAATAATGACAATGAATCATGCTCTTCATCCACGCAGTGACATTGATAGACTTTAT
>JAKSXO010000007.1:42506658-42516658 GCA_024509115.1 Crotalus helleri | reverse complement strand
ACCTAAACATAACCCTAACCCTAACCCTAACCCTAACCCTAACCCTAACCCTAACCCTAACCCTAACCCTAACCCTAACCCTAACCCTAACCCTAACCCTAGCCCTAACCCTAACTCTTACCCTAACCCTAACCCTAACCCTAACCCTGGCCCTAACCCTAACCCTAACCTTACCCTAACCCTAACCCTAAACCTAAACCTAACCCTAAACCTAACCCTAAACCTTACCCTAAACCTAACCCTAAACCGCCTCCAGAAGTTGTGAATGCTCCAACACTGGAATTTTTTAAGATGAGATTGGACAACCATTTGTCTGAAATGGTATAGGGTTTTCTGCCTGAGCAGGGGGTTGGACTAGAAGACCTCTAAGGTCCTTTCCAACATTATTATTACTATTATTATAATTATTGTTATTATTATTATTATTATTAAATTGCAGAATGTCATACTGGCTCGGACGTCGCCCGGGCTAACAAGGTGCGCGCTAAATATCGGAGTTCCTGGATATCTGGTGAAAAATAAGTTACAGGACTCAGGACTGTTGGCTGAGCAACCAGGGCCAGCAGCTGCAGAACTACTGGAAGAAAAGATGTTTACCCGTCGCAGATACACAGTAATTGAAAACAAAGAAATAATGATTTGTTACTACGGATCAAGTCCAACAAGAACAGGATATCTAAAACGAATGCACCAGTTCTAACCCTAACCCTAACCCTAACCGTAACCGTAACCCTAACCCTAACCCTAACCCTAACCCTAACCCTAACCCTAACCCTAACCCTAACCCTAGCCCTAACCCTAACCCTAACCCTAACCCTAACCCTAACCCTAACCCTAACCCTAACCCTAACCCTAACCCTAAACCTAAACCTAAACCTAACCCTAAACCGCCTCCAGAAGTTGTGAATGCTCCAACACTGGAATTTTTTACGATGAGATTGGACAACCATTTTTCTGAAATGGTATAGGGTTTCCTGCCTGAGCAGGGAGTTTGACGAGAAGACCTCTAAGGTCCCTTCCAACATTATTATTATTATTATTATTATTATTATTATTATTATTATTATTATTATTATTATTATTATTATTATTATTATTATTATTATTTATCATCGCACAGTCAGCCAGATGTTCAGACTGGATTTGGTATTTTCTCTACCTATCGAGTCCTTACCCAGGACCTGGGATAGGCAGATGTGGATGTTTGATGGTATTACAGATATCGTCGCAAGATGGAAGCAGTTCCTAGTAAGGCCTCCTTTTGCAATTGACTAATAGCAAATTTGTCAATACCAATGCTGTTCAAGTGGTGCTCCAGTTGTTTTGGGATTGCACCCAAGGAGCCTATTACTAATTATTATTAACCTCCAGTGAGGCACTACCTTGACGTGGTTGTGGGGCTTGTGTACTCTGAGGAAGATGAGAGGTATGCCAGAGGTTCAACCATACTGGACAGGTCTCATCAGAGGAGTCAGAAAAAGAGTGTCTCTCCCATAAAAAATTGCAGAATGCCATACTGGCTCGGAAGTCGTCCAGGCTAATAAGGTCCGCGCTGGATATCGGAATTCCTGGATATCTGGTGAAAAATGGGTTACAGGACTCAGAACTGTTGGCTGAGGGGCCAGCAGCTGCAGAACTACTGGAAGAAAAGATGTTTACCTGTCGCAGATACACAGTGATTGAAAACAAAGCAATAATGTTCTGTTACTACAGATCAAGTCCAACAGGAAGAGGATATCTAAAACGAATGCACCAGTACTAACCCTAACCCTAACCCTATCCCTAACCCTAACCCTAACCCTAACCCTAACCCTAACCCTAACCCTAACCCTAACCCTAACCCTAACCCTAACCCTAACCCTAACCCTAACCATAACCCTAACCCTAACCCTAACCCTAACACTAACACTAACACTAACACTAACACTAACACTAACACTAACACTAACACTAACACTAACTGTGAACCTAACCCTAAACCTAACCCTAAACCTAACCCTAACCCTAACCCTAACCCTAACCCTAACCCTAACCCTAACCCTAAACCTAAGCCCAAACCTAAACGTAACCCTAACCCTAACCCTAACCCTAACCCTAACCCTAACCCTAACCCTTACCCTAACCCTAACCCTAACCCTAACTCTTACCCTAACCCTAACCCTAACCCTAACCCTAACCCTGGCCCTAACCCTAACCCTAACCCTAACCCTAACCCTAAACCTAAACCTAACCCTAAACCTTACCCTAAACCTAACCCTAAACCACCTCCAGAAGTTGTGAATGCTCCAACACTGGAATTTTTTAAGATGAGATTGGACAACCATTTGTCTGAAATGGTATAGGGTTTTCTGCCTGAGCAGGGGGTTGGACTAGAAGACCTCTAAGGTCCCTTCCAACATTATTATTACTATTATTATAATTATTGTTATTATTATTATTATTATTAAATTGCAGAATGTCATACTGGCTCGGACGTCGCCCGGGCTAACAAGGTGCGCGCTAAATATCGGAGTTCCTGGATATCTGGTGAAAAATAAGTTACAGGACTCAGGACTGTTGGCTGAGCAACCAGGGCCAGCAGCTGCAGAACTACTGGAAGAAAAGATGTTTACCCGTCGCAGATACACAGTAATTGAAAACAAAGAAATAATGATCTGTTACTACGGATCAAGTCCAACAAGAACAGGATATCTAAAACGAATGCACCAGTTCTAACCCTAACCCTAACCCTAACCCTAACCGTAACCGTAACCCTAACCCTAACCCTAACCCTAACCCTAACCCTAACCCTAACCCTAACCCTAACCCTAACCCTAACCCTAACCCTAACCCTAACCCGAACCCTAACCCTAGCCCTAGCCCTAACCCTAACCCTAACCCTAACCCTAACCCTAACCCTAAACCTAAACCTAAACCTAAACCTAAACCTAACCCTATCCCTAACCCTAAACCGCCTCCAGAAGTTGTGAATGCTCCAACACTGGAATTTTTTACGATGAGATTGGACAACCATTTTTCTGAAATGGTATAGGGTTTCCTGCCTGAGCAGGGAGTTTGATGAGAAGACCTCTAAGGTCCCTTCCAACATTATTATTATTATTATTATTATTATTATTATTATTATTATTATTATTATTATTATTATTATTATTATTATTATTATTATTATTATTATTATTTATCATCGCACAGTCAGCCAGATGTTCAGACTGGATTTGGTATTTTCTCTACCTATCGAGTCCTTACCCAGGACCTGGGATAGGCAGATGTGGATGTTTGATGGTATTACAGATATCGTCGCAGGATGGAAGCAGTTCCTAGTAAGCCTCCTTTTGCAATTGACTAATATCAAATTTGTCAATACCAATGGTGTTCAAGTGGTGCTCCAGTTGTTTTGGGATTGCACCCAAGGAGCCTATTACTAATTATTATTAACCTCCAGTGAGGCACTACCTTGACGTGGTTGTGGGGCTTGTGTACTCTGAGGAAGATGAGAGGTATGCCAGAGGTTCAACCATACTGGACAGGTCTCATCAGAGGAGTCAGAAAAAGAGTGTCTCTCCCATAAAAATTGCAGAATGCCATACCGGCTCGGACGTCGTCCAGGCTAATAAGGTCCGCGCTAGATATCGGAATTCCTGGATATCTGGTGAAAAATGGGTTACAGGACTCAGAACTGTTGGCTGAGGGGCCAGCAGCTGCAGAACTACTGGAAGAAAAGATGTTTACCCGTCGCAGATACACAGTGATTGAAAACAAAGAAATAATGTTCTGTTACTACAGATCAAGTCCAACAGGAAGAGGATATCTAAAACGAATGCACCAGTACTAACCCTAACCCTAACCCTATCCCTATCCCTAACCCTAACCCTAACCCTAACCCTAACCCTAACCCTAACCCTAACCCTAACCCTAACCCTAACCCTAACCCTAACCCTAACCCTAACCCTAACCCTAACCCTAACCCTAACCCTAACCCTAACCCTAACCCTAACCCTAACCCTAACCCTAACCCTAACCCTAACCCTAACCCTAACCCTAACCGTAACCCTAACCCTAACCCTAAACCTCACCCTAACCCTAACCCTAACCCTAACCCTAACCCTAACCCTAACCCTAACCCTAACCCTAACCCTAACACTCACCCTCACCATCACCATCACCCTAGCCCTAACCCTAACCCTAACCCTAACCCTAACCCTAACCCTAACCCTAACCCTAACCCTAACCCTAACCCTAACCCTAACCCTAACCCTAACCCTAACCCTAACCCTAAACCTAAACCTAAACCTAAACCTAAACCTAACCCTAAACCTTACCCTAACCATAAACCCAAACCTAACCCTAAACCTAAACCTAAACCTAAACCTAACCCTAAACCTTACCCTAAACCTAAACCTAAACCTAAACCTAACCCTAAACCGCCTCTAGAAGTTGTGAATGCTCCAACACTGGAATTTTTTAAGATGAGATTGGACAGCCATTTGTCTGAAATGGTATAGGGTTTCCTGCCTGAGCAGGGGGTTGGACTAAAAGACCTCTAAGGTCACTTCCAACATTATTATTACTATTATTATCAACAATCATCGCACAGTCAGCCAGATGTTCAGACTGGATTTGGCATTTTGTCTACCTATCGAGTCCTTACCCAGGACCTGGGATAGGCAGATGTGGATGTTTGATGGTATTACAGGTATCGTCGCAGGATGGAAGCAGTTCCTAATAAGGCCGCCTTTTGCAATTGACTAATAGCGAATTTGTCAATGCCAATGGTGTTCAAGTGGTGCTCCAGTTGTTTTGGGATTGCACCCAAGGAGCCTATTACTATTGGTACTACCCTTGCTTGCTTTTGCCACAGTCTTTCTATTTCTATTTGTAGGTCTTTGTATTTTGTTATTTTCTCCAGTTCTTTCTCTTCTATTCTGCTATCTCCAGGCATTGCCACGTCCACTATCCAGACTTTTTTGTCTTTCTTATCGACAATTGTTAAGTCTGGGGTGTTATGTTGCAGGTGCTTGTCTGTTTGAATTCTGAAGTCCCAGAGCAGTTTAATTTTATCATTTTCTATGACTTTCTCTATTTTATGATCCCACCAGTTTTTGCTTACAGGCAAATGATATTTTTTGCAGATCTTCCAATGCACCATTGTTGCTACTTTGTCATGCCGCAGCTTGTAGTCAATCTGTGCAATCTTCTTGCAACAGCTTACCAGGTAGTCCACTGTTTCTTCAGCTTCTTTGCATAGGCGGCACTTACTGTCTGTTGCTGTCTTCTCAATTTTGACTTTGTATGCATTTGTCCTTAAGGCTTGGTCTTGTGCAGCCAGAATTAGTCCCTCGGTCTCTTTCTTCAATTTTCCTGCTCTTAGCCATTGCCAGGTTTTATTATCTGCTTTCCCAGCTATTTTTTTCATGTATTGGCTATGTAGTGCTTTGTCTTCCCATGCCTCTCTTCTGTTCTTCTTTTGGTCTTTCTTGTAGGCCACTTTGGTCTCTCCAGTAGTTAGTAAACCTTCCTGATATACTAATTTCAGTGCATCTTCATCATTGTTCTTCAGATATTCTTCCAAAGCCATTTTTTCTTCTTCAACCATCTGATGTACTTGTAGCATTCCACGCCCACCTATTTGCCTTGGTAGATAAAGTCTATCAATGTCACTGCGTGGATGAAGAGCATGATTCATTGTCATTATTTTTCTGGTCTGCCTATCCATTGCTTTTAGTTCTGCTTGAGTCCAGTCCACTATTCCAGCTGTGTACCTAATGACTGGGATTGCCCAGGTGTTGATTGCCTTTATGGTATTTCCTCCATTGAGTTTGGACTTTAAGATCTTCTTCACTCTCTTGATGTATTCACTTCTAATCTTTTTCTTGACTTCAGTGTGTTTGATGTTGTCAGCTTGAAGGATACCCAAGTATTTGTAGTACTCTTCGTCATCCAGACTCTTAATGTTATTTTTGTGGGGCATCTTGATTCCTTCAGTTTTCACTATTTTTCTTTGTTTGATAGTAAGTGTGGCACATTTGTCCAAGCCAAACTCCATTACAATATCTTGGCTATATATACGGACAGTGTTGAGCAGCGATTCTATTTCAGAAGATGTTTTCCCATACAGCTTCAGATCATCCATGTAAAGGAGGTGGGATAGTCTAGCAGATGTTTTTGATGTTTGATAGCCATGTCCTGAGTTATTCAGTATTGTTGACAGAGGAAACAGTGCAATAACAAATAGTAATGGTGATAATGAATCTCCTTGAAATATCCCTCTCTTGATATTAACCTCTCCCAGCTTCTCACCATTGATCTGCAACTGTGTCTTCCATTGTGCCATCGATCTTTGCACAAATTTTCTGATGTTTCTACTGACTCCTGTTATTTCAAGGCACTTGATTATCCAATCATGTGGCAGAGAGTCAAATGCCTTTTTGTAGTCAATCCATGCAACATTCAGGTTGGTCTTCCTTCTCTTGCAGTTTTCCAAGATCATTTTGTCTATTAGGAGTTGATCTTTTGTTCCTCTGCTATTGGGGTGTTTTTTTTTCTGCTCAGGTGCAAAGAGATTGTTTTCAACTAGATGCTGTTGTACTGCATCAGCTACCACACCAGTTAGTAATTTGAAAGTTGTTGGTAAGCAGGTAATTGGCCTGTAGTTACCTGGTGTTGCCCCTTTTGCTGGATTTTTCATTATTAGGTAGGTTTTCCCAGTTGTTAGCGACTTTTCAATTTCTCCACCTTGTAGTATATTGTTGAACTGCTTGGCAATGAGTGGGTGTATAACAGTTAGATGTTTCAACCAAAACCCATGCAGTTCATCTTCACCTGGTGCTGACCAATTTATGGTTGAACCTCTGGCATAGCTCTCATCTTCCTCAGAGTACACAAGCCCCACAACCACGTCAAGGTATTATTATTATTATTATTATTATTATTATTGATCATCGCACAGTCAGTCAGATGTTCAGACTGGATTTGGTATTTTGTCTACCTATCGAGTCCTTACCCAGGACATGGGATAGGCAGAGGTGGATGTTTGATGGTATTACAGATATCGTCGCAGGATGGAAGCAGTTCCTAGTAAGGCCTCCTTTTGCAATTGACTAATAGCAAATTTGTCAATACCAATGGTGTTCAAGTGGTGCTCCAGTTGTTTTGGGACTGCACCCAAGGAGCCTATTACTAATTATTATTAACCCCCAGTGAAGCACTACCATGAGGTGGTTGTGGGGCTTGTGTACTCTGAGGAAGATGAGAGCTATGCCAGAGGTTCAACCATACTGGACAGGTCTCATCAGGGGAGTCAGACAAAGAGTGTCTCTCCCATAAAAAATATGGTGAGACGTAAATTGCAGAATGCCATACCGGCTCGGACGTCGCCCGGGCTAACAAGGTCCGCGCTAGATATCGGAGTTCCTGGATATCTGGTGAAAAATGGGTTACAGGACTCAGGACTGTTGGCTGAGCAACCAGGGCCAGCAGCTGCAGAACTACTGGAAGAAAAGATGTTTACCCGTCGCAGATACACAGTGATTGAAAACAAAGAAAGAATGATCTGTTACTACAGATCAAGTCCAACAAGAAGAGGATATCTAAAACGAATGCACCAGTTCTAACCCTAACCCTAACCCTAACCCTAACCCTAACCCTAACCCTAACCCTAACCCTAACCCTAACCCTAACCCTAACCCTAACCCTAACCCTAACCCTAACCCTAACACTAAACTTCACCCTAACCCTAACCCTAACCCTAACCCTAAACCTAACCCTAACCGTAACCTTAACCCTAAACATAAACCTAACCCTAACCCTAACCCTAACCCTAACCCTAACCCTAACCCTAACCCTAGCCCTAACCCTAACCCTAAACCTAACCCTAAAACTAACCCTAAACCTAACCCTAAACCTAACCCTAAACCTAAACCTAACCCTAAACCTAACCCTAAACATTACCCTAACCCTAAACCTAACCCTAACCCTAAACCTTACCCTAAACCTAAAACTCAACCTAACCCTAAACCGCCTCCAGAAGTTGTGAATGCTCCAACACTGGAATTTTTTAAGATGAGATTGAACAACCATTTGTCTGAAATGGTATAGGGTTTCCTGCCTGAGCAGGGGGTTGGACTAGAAGACCTGTAAGGTCCGTTCCAACATTATTATTATTATTATTATTATTATTATTATTATTATTATTATTATTATTATTATTATTATTATTATTGATCATCGCACAGTCAGCCAGATGTTCAGACTGGATTTGGTATTTTGTCTAACAATCGAGTCCTTACCCAGGACCTGGGATAGGCAGATGTGGATGTTTGATGGTATTACAGATATCGTCGCAGGATGGAAGCAGTTCCTAGTAAGGCCTCCTTTTGCAATTGAATAATATCAAATTTGTCAATACCAATTGTGTCCAAGTGGTGCTCCAGTTGTTTTGGGATTGCACCCAAGGAGCCTATTACTAATTATTATTAACCCCCAGTGAGGCACTACCTTGACGTGGTTGTGGGGCTTGTGTACTCTGAGGAAGATGAGAGCTATGCCAGAGGTTCAACCATACTGGACAGGTCTCATCAGAGGAGTCAGACAAAGAGTGTCTCTCCCATAAAAAAATGCAGAATGCCATACCGGCTCGGACGTCGCCCGGGCTAATAAGGTGCGCGCTAGATATCGGAGTTCCTGGATATCTGGTGAAAAATGGGTTACAGGACTCAGAACTGTTGGCTGAGCAACCAGGGCCAGCAGCTGCAGAACTACTGGAAGAAAAGATGTTTACCCGTCGCAGATACACAGTGATTGAAAACAAAGAAATAATGATCTGTTACTACGGATCAAGTCCAACAAGAAGAGGATATCTAAAACGAATGCACCAGTTCTAACCCTAACCGTAACCCTAACCCTAACCCTAACCCTAACCCTAACCCTAACCCTAACCCTAACCCTAACCCTAACCCTAACCCTAACCCTAACCCTAACCCTAACCCTAACCCTAACCCTAACCCTAACCCTAACCCTAACCCTAACCCTAACCCTAACCCTAACCCTAACCCTAACCCTAACCGTAACCCTAAACCTAACCCTAACCCTAACCCTAACCCTAACCCTAAACCTAAACCTAAACCTAAACCTAAGCCCAAAACTAACCCTAACCCTAACCCTAACCCTAACCCTAACCCTAACCCTAACCCTAACCCTAACCCTAACCCTAACCCTAACCCTAACCCTAACCCTAACCCTAACACTAACCCTAACCCTAACACTAACCCTAACCCTAACCCTAACCCTAACCCTAAGCCTAAGCCTAAGCCTAAGCCTAAGCCTAAGCCTAAACCTAAGCCTAAGCCTAAGCCTTAGCCTAAGCCTAAACCTAAGCCTAAGCCTAAGCCTAAGCCTAAGCCTAAGCCTAAGCCTAAGCCTAAGCCTAAGCCTAAGCCTAAGCCTAAGCCTAAGCCTAAGCCTTAGCCTAAGCCTAAACCTAACCCTAACCCTAACCCTAACTACAGATCAAGTCCTACAAGAGGATATCTAAAACGAATGCAAAAGTTCTAACCCTAACCCTAACCCTAACCCTAACCCTAACCCTAACCCTAACCCTAACCCTAACCCTAACCCTAACCCTAACCGTAACCCTAACCCTAACCCTAACCCTAACCCTAACCCTAACCCTAACCCTAACCCTAACCCTAACCCTAACCCTAAACCTAACCCTAAACCTAACCCTAAACGTTACCCTAAACCTAACCCTAAACCTAAACCTAAACCGCCTCCAGAAGTTGTGAATGCTCCAACACTGGAATTTTTTAAGATGAGATTGGACAACCATTTGTCTGAAATGGTATAGGGTTTCCTGCCTGAGCAGGGGGTTGGACTAGAAGACCTCTAAGGTCCCTTCCAACATTATTATTATTATTATTATTATTATTATTATTATTATTATTATTATTATTATTATTATTATTATTATTATTATTGATCATCGCACAGTCAGCCAGATGTTCAG
>JAKSXO010000007.1:42496658-42501658 GCA_024509115.1 Crotalus helleri | reverse complement strand
AAACCTAAACCTAACCCTAACCCTAACCCTAACCCTAACCCTAACCCTAACCCTAACCCTAAACCTAACCCTAAACCTAACCCTAAACCTTACCCTAAACCTAAACCTAAACCTAAACCTAAACCTAAACCGCCTCCAGAAGTTGTGAATGCTCCAACACTGGAATTTTTTAACATGAGATTGGACAACCATTTGTCTGAAATGGTATAGGGTTTCCTGCCTTAGCAGGGGGTTGAACTAGAAGACCTCTAAGGTCCCTTCCAACATTATTACTATTATTATTATTATTATTATTATTATTATTATTATTATTATTATTGATCATCGCACAGTCAGCCAGATGTTCAGACTGGATTTGCTATTTTGTCTACCTATCGATTCCTTACGCAGGACCTGGGATAGGCAGATGTGGATGTTTGATGGTATTACAGATATCGTCGCAGGATGGAAGCAGTTCTAACCCTAACTCTGAGGAAGATGAGACCTATGCCAGAGGTTCAACCATACTGGACAGGTCTCATCAGAGGAGTCAGACAAAGAGTGTCTCTCCCATAAAAAATTGCAGAATGCCATACCGGCTCAGACGTCGCCCAGGCTAAGAAGGTCCGTGCTAGATATCGGAATTCCTGGATATCTGGTGAAAAATGTGTTACAGGACTCAGAACTGTTGGCTGAGGGGCCAGCAGCTGCAGAACTACTGGAAGAAAAGAAGTTTACCCGTCGCAGATACACAGTGATTGAAAACAAAGAAATAATGGTCTGTTACTACAGATCAAGTCCAACAAGAAGAGGATATCTAAAACGAATGCACCAGTTCTAACCCTAACCCTAACCCTAACCCTAACCCTAACCCTAACCCTAACCCTAACCCTAACCCTAACCATAACCCTAACCCTAACCCTAACCCTAACCCTAACCCTAACCCTAACCCTAACCCTAACCCTAACCCTAACCCTAACCCTAACCCTAACCCTAACCCTAACCCTAACCCTAACACTAAACTTCACCCTAACCCTAACCCTAACCCTAACCCTAAACATAACCGTAACAATAACCCTAAACATAACCCTAACCCTAACCCTAACCCTAACCCTAACCCTAACCCTAACCCTAACCCTAACCCTAACCCTAGCCCTAAACCTAAACCTAACCCTAAACCTAACCCTAAACCTAAACCTAAACCTAACCCTAAACCTAACCCTAAAGATTACCCTAACCCTAAACCTAACCCTAACCCTAAACCTTACCCTAAACCTAAAACTCAACCTAACCCTAAACCACCTCCAGAAGTTGTGAATGCTCCAACACTGGAATTTTTTAAGATGAGATTGGACAACCATTTGTCTGAAATGGTATAGGGTTTCCTGCCTGAGCAGGGGGTTGGACTAGAAGACCTCTAAGGTCCCTTCCAACATTATTATTATTATTATTATTATTATTATTGATCATCGCACAGTCAGCCAGATGTTCAGACTGGATTTGGTATTTTGTCTACCAATCGAGTCCTTACCCAGGACCTGGGATAGGCAGAGGTGGATGTTTGATGGTATTACAGATATCGTCGCAGGATGGAAGCAGTTCCTAGTAAGGCCTCCTTTTGCAATTGACTAATATCAAATTTGTCAATACCAATGGTGTCCAAGTGGTGCTCCAGTTGTTTTGGGATTGCACCCAAGGAGCCTATTACTAATTATTATTAACCCCCAGTGAGGCACTACTTTGACGTGGTTGTGGGGCTTGTGTACTCTTAGGAAGATGAGAGCTATGCCAGAGGTCCAACCATACTGGACAGGTCTCATCAGAGGAGTCAGACAAAGAGTGTCTCTCCCATAAAAAAGTGCAGAATGCCATACCGGCTCGGACGTCGCCCGGGCTAATAAGGTGCGCGCTAGATATCGGAGCTCCTGGATATCTGGTGAAAAATGGGGTACAGGACTCAGAACTGTTGGCTGAGCAACCAGGGCCAGCAGCTGCAGAACTACTGGAAGAAAAGATGTTTACCCGTCGCAGATACACAGTGATTGAAAACAAAGAAATAATGATCTATTACTACAGATCAAGTCCAACAAGAAGAGGATATCTAAAACGAATGCACCAGTTCTAACCCTAACCCTAACCCTAACCCTAACCCTAACCCTAACCCTAACCCTAACCCTAACCCTAACCCTAACCCTAACCCTAACCCTAACCCTAACCCTAACCCTAACCCTAACCCTAACCCTAACCCTAACCCTAACCCTAACCCTAACCCTAACCCTAACCCTAACCCTAACCCTAACCCTAACCCTAACCCTATCCCTAACCCTAACCCTAACCCTAGCCCTAAACCTAAGCCTAACCCTAAACCTAACCCTAACCCTAAACCTAAACCTAAACCTAAACCTAACCCTAAACCTTACCCTAACCATAAACCTAACCCTAACCTAACCCTAAACCTTACCCTAAACATAAACCTCAACCTAACCCTAAACCGCCTCCAGAAGTTGTGAATGCTCCAACACTGGAATTATTTAAGATGAGATTGGACAACCATTTGTCTGAAATGGTATAGGGTTTCCTGCCTGAGCAGGGGGTTGGACTAGAAGACCTCTAAGGTCCCTTCCAACATTATTATTATTATTATTATTATTATTATTATTATTATTATTATTATTATTATTATTATTATTATTGATCATCGCACAGTCAGCCAGATGTTCAGACTGGATTTGGTATATTGTCTACCTATCGAGTCCTTACCCAGGACCTGGGATAGGCAGATGTGGATGTTTGATGGTATTACAGATATCGTCGCAGGATGGAAGCAGTTCTAACCCTAACTCTGAGGAAGATGAGACCTATGCCAGAGGTTCAACCATACTGGACAGGTCTCATCAGAGGAGTCAGACAAAGAGTGTCTCTCCCATAAAAAATTGCAGAATGCCATACCGGCTCGGACGTCGCCCGGGCTAACACGGTCCACGCTAGATATCGGAGTTCCTGGTTAGGGTTAGAGTTAGGTTTAGGGTTAGGGTTAGGGTTAGGGTTAGGGTTAGGGTTAGGGTTAGTGTTAGGGTTAGGGTTAGGGTTAGGGTTAAAGTTAGGGTTAGGGTTAGGGTTAGGGTTAGGGTTAGGGTTAGGGTTAGGGTTAGGCTTAGGGTTAGGGTTAGGGTTAGGGTCGCAGATACACAGTGATTGAAAAGAAAGAAATAATGATCTGTTACTACAGATCAAGTCCAACAAGAAGAGGATATCTAAAACGAATGCACCAGTTCTAACCCTAACCGTAACCGTAACCGTAACCGTAACCGTAACCCTAACCCTAACCCTAACCCTAACCCTAACCCTAACCCTAACCCTAACCCTAACCCTAACCCTAACCCTAACCCTAAGCCTAAGCCTAAGCCTAAGCCTAAGCCTAAGCCTAAGCCTAAGCCTAAGCCTAGGCCAAAGCCTAAGACTAAGCCTTAGCCTAAGCCTTAGCCTAAGCCTAACCCTAAGCCTAACCCTAACCCTAACTACAGATCAATCCTACAAGAGGATATCTAAAACGAATGCAAAAGTTCTAACTTGATCTGTAGTAACAGAACATTATTTCTTTGTTTTCAATCACTGTGTATCTGCGACGGGTAAACATCTTTTCTTCCAGTAGTTCTGCAGCTGCTGGCCCCTCAGCCAACAGTTCTGAGTCCTGTAACCCATTTTTCACCAGATATCCAGGAATTCCGATATCTAGCGCGGACCTTATTAGCCTGGACGACGTCCGAGCCGGTATGGCATTCTGCAATTTTTATGGGAGAGACACTCTTTTTCTGACTCCTCTGATGAGACCTGTCCAGTATGGTTGAACCTCTGGCATACCTCTCATCTTCCTCAGAGTACACAAGCCCCACAACCACGTCAAGGTAGTGCCTCACTGGAGGTTAATAATAATTAGTAATAGGCTCCTTGGGTGCAATCCCAAAACAACTGGAGCACCACTTGAACACCATTGGTATTGACAAATTTGATATTAGTCAATTGCAAAAGGAGGCTTACTAGGAACTGCTTCCATCCTGCGACGATATCTGTAATACCATCAAACATCCACATCTGCCTATCCCAGGTCCTGGGTAAGGACTCGATAGGTAGAGAAAATACCAAATCCAGTCTGAACATCTGGCTGACTGTGCGATGATAAATAATAATAATAATAATAATAATAATAATAATAATAATAATAATAATAATAATAATAATAATAATAATAATAATAATAATAATAATAATAATAATAATAATAATAATAATAATAATGTTGGAAGGGACCTTAGAGGTCTTCTCATCAAACTCCCTGCTCAGGCAGGAAACCCTATACCATTTCAGAAAAATGGTTGTCCAATCTCATCGTAAAAAATTCCAGTGTTGGAGCATTCACAACTTCTGGAGGCGGTTTAGGGTTAGGGATAGGGTTAGGTTTAGGTTTAGGTTTAGGTTTAGGTTTAGGGTTAGGGTTAGGGTTAGGGTTAGGGTTAGGGTTAGGGCTAGGGCTAGGGTTAGGGTTCGGGTTAGGGTTAGGGTTAGGGTTAGGGTTAGGGTTAGGGTTAGGGTTAGGGTTAGGGTTAGGGTTAGGGTTAGGGTTAGGGTTAGGGTTAGGGTTACGGTTACGGTTAGGGTTAGGGTTAGGGTTAGAACTGGTGCATTCGTTTTAGATATCCTGTTCTTGTTGGACTTGATCCGTAGTAACAGATCATTATTTCTTTGTTTTCAATTACTGTGTATCTGCGACGGGTAAACATCTTTTCTTCCAGTAGTTCTGCAGCTGCTGGCCCTGGTTGCTCAGCCAACAGTCCTGAGTCCTGTAACTTATTTTTCACCAGATATCCAGGAACTCCGATATTTAGCGCGCACCTTGTTAGCCCGGGCGACGTCCGAGCCAGTATGACATTCTGCAATTTAATAATAATAATAATAATAACAATAATTATAATAATAGTAATAATAATGTTGGAAGGGACCTTAGAGGTCTTCTAGTCCAACCC
>JAKSXO010000007.1:42489591-42496158 GCA_024509115.1 Crotalus helleri | reverse complement strand
CCTGCTCAGGCAGAAAACCCTATACCATTTCAGACAAATGGTTGTCCAATCTCATCTTAAAAAATTCCAGTGTTGGAGCATTCACAACTTCTGGAGGTGGTTTAGGGTTAGGTTTAGGGTAAGGTTTAGGGTTAGGTTTAGGTTTAGGGTTAGGGTTAGGGTTAGGGTTAGGGTTAGGGTTAGGGCCAGGGTTAGGGTTAGGGTTAGGGTTAGGGTTAGGGTAAGAGTTAGGGTTAGGGTTAGGGTTAGGGTAAGGGTTAGGGTTAGGGTTAGGGTTAGGGTTAGGGTTAGGGTTAGGGTTAGGGTTACGTTTAGGTTTGGGCTTAGGTTTAGGGTTAGGGTTAGGGTTAGGGTTAGGGTTAGGGTTAGGGTTAGGGTTAGTGTTAGGGTTAGGGTTAGGGTTATGGTTAGGGTTAGGGTTAGGGTTAGGGTTAGGGTTAGGGTTAGGGTTAGGGTTAGGGTTAGGGTTAGGGTTAGAACTGGTGCATTCGTTTTAGATATCCTCTTCTTGTTGGACTTGATCTGTAGTAACAGACCATTATTTCTTTGTTTTCAATCACTGTGTATCTGCGACGGGTAAACTTCTTTTCTTCCAGTAGTTCTGCAGCTGCTGGCCCCTCAGCCAACAGTTCTGAGTCCTGTAACACATTTTTCACCAGATATCCAGGAATTCCGATATCTAGCACGGACCTTCTTAGCCTGGGCGACGTCTGAGCCGGTATGGCATTCTGCAATTTTTTATGGGAGAGACACTCTTTGTCTGACTCCTCTGATGAGACCTGTCCAGTATGGTTGAACCTCTGGCATAGGTCTCATCTTCCTCAGAGTTAGGGTTAGAACTGCTTCCATCCTGCGACGATATCTGTAATACCATCAAACATCCACATCTGCCTATCCCAGGTCCTGCGTAAGGAATCGATAGGTAGACAAAATAGCAAATCCAGTCTGAACATCTGGCTGACTGTGCGATGATCAATAATAATAATAATAATAATAATAATAATAATAATAATAATAATAATAATAATAATAATAATAATAATAATAATAGTAATAATGTTGGAAGGGACCTTAGAGGTCTTCTAGTTCAACCCCCTGCTAAGGCAGGAAACCCTATACCATTTCAGACAAATGGTTGTCCAATCTCATGTTAAAAAATTCCAGTGTTGGAGCATTCACAACTTCTGGAGGCGGTTTAGGTTTAGGTTTAGGTTTAGGTTTAGGGTAAGGTTTAGGGTTAGGTTTAGGGTTAGGTTTAGGGTTAGGGTTAGGGTTAGGGTTAGGGTTAGGGTTAGGGTTAGGGTTAGGGTTAGGTTTAGGTTTAGGGTTAGGGTTAGGGTTAGGGTTAGAACTTTTGCATTCGTTTTAGATATCCTCTTGTAGGATTGATCTGTAGTTAGGGTTAGGGTTAGGCTTAGGGTTAGGCTTAGGCTAAGGCTTAGGCTAAGGCTTAGTCTTAGGCTTTGGCCTAGGCTTAGGCTTAGGCTTAGGCTTAGGCTTAGGCTTAGGCTTAGGCTTAGGCTTAGGCTTAGGCTTAGGGTTAGGGTTAGGGTTAGGGTTAGGGTTAGGGTTAGGGTTAGGGTTAGGGTTAGGGTTAGGGTTAGGGTTAGGGTTAGGGTTAGGGTTACGGTTACGGTTACGGTTACGGTTAGGGTTAGAACTGGTGCATTCGTTTTAGATATCCTCTTCTTGTTGGACTTGATCTGTAGTAACAGATCATTATTTCTTTCTTTTCAATCACTGTGTATCTGCGACCCTAACCCTAACCCTAACCCTAAGCCTAACCCTAACCCTAACCCTAACCCTAACCCTAACCCTAACCCTAACCCTAACCCTAACCCTAACCCTAACCCTAACTTTAACCCTAACCCTAACCCTAACCCTAACCCTAACCCTAACCCTAACCCTAACCCTAACCCTAAACCTAACTCTAACCCTAACCAGGAACTCCGATATCTAGCGTGGACCGTGTTAGCCCGGGCGACGTCCGAGCCGGTATGGCATTCTGCAATTTTTTATGGGAGAGACACTCTTTGTCTGACTCCTCTGATGAGACCTGTCCAGTATGGTTGAACCTCTGGCATAGGTCTCATCTTCCTCAGAGTTAGGGTTAGAACTGCTTCCATCCTGCGACGATATCTGTAATACCATCAAACATCCACATCTGCCTATCCCAGGTCCTGGGTAAGGACTCGATAGGTAGACAATATACCAAATCCAGTCTGAACATCTGGCTGACTGTGCGATGATCAATAATAATAATAATAATAATAATAATAATAATAATAATAATAATAATAATAATAATAATAATAATAATAATAATAATAATAATAATAATGTTGGAAGGGACCTTAGAGGTCTTCTAGTCCAACCCCCTGCTCAGGCAGGAAACCCTATACCATTTCAGACAAATGGTTGTCCAATCTCATCTTAAATAATTCCAGTGTTGGAGCATTCACAACTTCTGGAGGCGGTTTAGGGTTAGGTTGAGGTTTATGTTTAGGGTAAGGTTTAGGGTTAGGTTAGGGTTAGGTTTATGGTTAGGGTAAGGTTTAGGGTTAGGTTTAGGTTTAGGTTTAGGTTTAGGGTTAGGGTTAGGTTTATGGTTAGGCTTAGGTTTAGGGCTAGGGTTAGGGTTAGGGTTAGGGATAGGGTTAGGGTTAGGGTTAGGGTTAGGGTTAGGGTTAGGGTTAGGGTTAGGGTTAGGGTTAGGGTTAGGGTTAGGGTTAGGGTTAGGGTTAGGGTTAGGGTTAGGGTTAGGGTTAGGGTTAGGGTTAGGGTTAGGGTTAGGGTTAGGGTTAGGGTTAGGGTTAGGGTTAGGGTTAGAACTGGTGCATTCGTTTTAGATATCCTCTTCTTGTTGGACTTGATCTGTAGTAATAGATCATTATTTCTTTGTTTTCAATCACTGTGTATCTGCGACGGGTAAACATCTTTTCTTCCAGTAGTTCTGCAGCTGCTGGCCCTGGTTGCTCAGCCAACAGTTCTGAGTCCTGTACCCCATTTTTCACCAGATATCCAGGAGCTCCGATATCTAGCGCGCACCTTATTAGCCCGGGCGACGTCCGAGCCGGTATGGCATTCTGCACTTTTTTATGGGAGAGACACTCTTTGTCTGACTCCTCTGATGAGACCTGTCCAGTATGGTTGGACCTCTGGCATAGCTCTCATCTTCCTAAGAGTACACAAGCCCCACAACCACGTCAAAGTAGTGCCTCACTGGGGGTTAATAATAATTAGTAATAGGCTCCTTGGGTGCAATCCCAAAACAACTGGAGCACCACTTGGACACCATTGGTATTGACAAATTTGATATTAGTCAATTGCAAAAGGAGGCCTTACTAGGAACTGCTTCCATCCTGCGACGATATCTGTAATACCATCAAACATCCACCTCTGCCTATCCCAGGTCCTGGGTAAGGACTCGATTGGTAGACAAAATACCAAATCCAGTCTGAACATCTGGCTGACTGTGCGATGATCAATAATAATAATAATAATAATAATAATAATGTTGGAAGGGACCTTAGAGGTCTTCTAGTCCAACCCCCTGCTCAGGCAGGAAACCCTATACCATTTCAGACAAATGGTTGTCCAATCTCATCTTAAAAAATTCCAGTGTTGGAGCATTCACAACTTCTGGAGGTGGTTTAGGGTTAGGTTGAGTTTTAGGTTTAGGGTAAGGTTTAGGGTTAGGGTTAGGTTTAGGGTTAGGGTAATCTTTAGGGTTAGGTTTAGGGTTAGGTTTAGGTTTAGGTTTAGGGTTAGGTTTAGGGTTAGGTTTAGGTTTAGGGCTAGGGTTAGGGTTAGGGTTAGGGTTAGGGTTAGGGTTAGGGTTAGGGTTAGGGTTAGGGTTATGTTTAGGGTTATTGTTACGGTTATGTTTAGGGTTAGGGTTAGGGTTAGGGTTAGGGTGAAGTTTAGTGTTAGGGTTAGGGTTAGGGTTAGGGTTAGGGTTAGGGTTAGGGTTAGGGTTAGGGTTAGGGTTAGGGTTAGGGTTAGGGTTAGGGTTAGGGTTAGGGTTAGGGTTAGGGTTAGGGTTAGGGTTAGGGTTAGGGTTAGGGTTAGGGTTAGGGTTAGGGTTAGGGTTAGGGTTAGGGTTAGAACTGGTGCATTCGTTTTAGATATCCTCTTCTTGTTGGACTTGATCTGTAGTAACAGACCATTATTTCTTTGTTTTCAATCACTGTGTATCTGCGACGGGTAAACTTCTTTTCTTCCAGTAGTTCTGCAGCTGCTGGCCCCTCAGCCAACAGTTCTGAGTCCTGTAACACATTTTTCACCAGATATCCAGGAATTCCGATATCTAGCACGGACCTTCTTAGCCTGGGCGACGTCTGAGCCGGTATGGCATTCTGCAATTTTTTATGGGAGAGACACTCTTTGTCTGACTCCTCTGATGAGACCTGTCCAGTATGGTTGAACCTCTGGCATAGGTCTCATCTTCCTCAGAGTTAGGGTTAGAACTGCTTCCATCCTGCGACGATATCTGTAATACCATCAAACATCCACATCTGCCTATCCCAGGTCCTGCGTAAGGAATCGATAGGTAGACAAAATAGCAAATCCAGTCTGAACATCTGGCTGACTGTGCGATGATCAATAATAATAATAATAATAATAATAATAATAATAATAATAATAATAATAATAATAATAATAATAATAATAATAATAATAGTAATAATGTTGGAAGGGACCTTAGAGGTCTTCTAGTTCAACCCCCTGCTAAGGCAGGAAACCCTATACCATTTCAGACAAATGGTTGTCCAATCTCATGTTAAAAAATTCCAGTGTTGGAGCATTCACAACTTCTGGAGGCGGTTTAGGTTTAGGTTTAGGTTTAGGTTTAGGTTTAGGGTAAGGTTTAGGGTTAGGTTTAGGGTTAGGTTTAGGGTTAGGGTTAGGGTTAGGGTTAGGGTTAGGGTTAGGGTTAGGGTTAGGGTTAGGTTTAGGTTTAGGGTTAGGGTTAGGGTTAGGGTTAGAACTTTTGCATTCGTTTTAGATATCCTCTTGTAGGATTGATCTGTAGTTAGGGTTAGGGTTAGGCTTAGGGTTAGGCTTAGGCTAAGGCTTAGGCTAAGGCTTAGTCTTAGGCTTTGGCCTAGGCTTAGGCTTAGGCTTAGGCTTAGGCTTAGGCTTAGGCTTAGGCTTAGGCTTAGGGTTAGGGTTAGGGTTAGGGTTAGGGTTAGGGTTAGGGTTAGGGTTAGGGTTAGGGTTAGGGTTACGGTTACGGTTACGGTTACGGTTACGGTTACGGTTACGGTTACGGTTAGGGTTAGAACTGGTGCATTCGTTTTAGATATCCTCTTCTTGTTGGACTTGATCTGTAGTAACAGATCATTATTTCTTTCTTTTCAATCACTGTGTATCTGCGACCCTAACCCTAACCCTAACCCTAAGCCTAACCCTAACCCTAACCCTAACCCTAACCCTAACCCTAACCCTAACCCTAACCCTAACCCTAACCCTAACCCTAACTTTAACCCTAACCCTAACCCTAACCCTAACACTAACCCTAACCCTAACCCTAACCCTAACCCTAACCCTAACCCTAAACCTAACTCTAACCCTAACCAGGAACTCCGATATCTAGCGTGGACCGTGTTAGCCCGGGCGACGTCCGAGCCGGTATGGCATTCTGCAATTTTTTATGGGAGAGACACTCTTTGTCTGACTCCTCTGATGAGACCTGTCCAGTATGGTTGAACCTCTGGCATAGGTCTCATCTTCCTCAGAGTTAGGGTTAGAACTGCTTCCATCCTGCGACGATATCTGTAATACCATCAAACATCCACATCTGCCTATCCCAGGTCCTGGGTAAGGACTCGATAGGTAGACAATATACCAAATCCAGTCTGAACATCTGGCTGACTGTGCGATGATCAATAATAATAATAATAATAATAATAATAATAATAATAATAATAATAATAATAATAATAATAATAATAATAATAATAATAATAATAATAATGTTGGAAGGGACCTTAGAGGTCTTCTAGTCCAACCCCCTGCTCAGGCAGGAAACCCTATACCATTTCAGACAAATGGTTGTCCAATCTCATCTTAAATAATTCCAGTGTTGGAGCATTCACAACTTCTGGAGGCGGTTTAGGGTTAGGTTGAGGTTTATGTTTAGGGTAAGGTTTAGGGTTAGGTTAGGGTTAGGTTTATGGTTAGGGTAAAGTTTAGGGTTAGGTTTAGGTTTAGGTTTAGGTTTAGGGTTAGGGTTAGGTTTAGGGTTAGGCTTAGGTTTAGGGCTAGGGTTAGGGTTAGGGTTAGGGATAGGGTTAGGGTTAGGGTTAGGGTTAGGGTTAGGGTTAGGGTTAGGGTTAGGGTTAGGGTTAGGGTTAGGGTTAGGGTTAGGGTTAGGGTTAGGGTTAGGGTTAGGGTTAGGGTTAGGGTTAGGGTTAGGGTTAGGGTTAGGGTTAGAACTGGTGCATTCGTTTTAGATATCCTCTTCTTGTTGGACTTGATCTGTAGTAATAGATCATTATTTCTTTGTTTTCAATCACTGTGTATCTGCGACGGGTAAACATCTTTTCTTCCAGTAGTTCTGCA
>JAKSXO010000007.1:42477091-42484591 GCA_024509115.1 Crotalus helleri | reverse complement strand
GGAGAGACACTCTTTGTCTGACTCCTCTGATGAGACCTGTCCAGTATGGTTGAACCTCTGGCATAGGTCTCATCTTCCTCAGAGTTAGGGTTAGAACTGCTTCCATCCTGCGACGATATCTGTAATACCATCAAACATCCACATCTGCCTATCCCAGGTCCTGCGTAAGGAATCGATAGGTAGACAAAATAGCAAATCCAGTCTGAACATCTGGCTGACTGTGCGATGATCAATAATAATAATAATAATAATAATAATAATAATAATAATAATAATAATAATAATAGTAATAATGTTGGAAGGGACCTTAGAGGTCTTCTAGTTCAACCCCCTGCTAAGGCAGGAAACCCTATACCATTTCAGACAAATGGTTGTCCAATCTCATGTTAAAAAATTCCAGTGTTGGAGCATTCACAACTTCTGGAGGCGGTTTAGGTTTAGGTTTAGGTTTAGGTTTAGGGTAAGGTTTAGGGTTAGGTTTAGGGTTAGGTTTAGGGTTAGGGTTAGGGTTAGGGTTAGGGTTAGGGTTAGGGTTAGGGTTAGGGTTAGGGTTAGGGTTAGGGTTAGGTTTAGGGTTAGGGTTAGGGTTAGGGTTAGGGTTAGAACTTTTGCATTCGTTTTAGATATCCTCTTGTAGGATTGATCTGTAGTTAGGGTTAGGGTTAGGCTTAGGGTTAGGCTTAGGCTAAGGCTTAGTCTTAGGCTTAGGCTTAGGCTTTGGCCTAGGCTTAGGCTTAGGCTTAGGCTTAGGCTTAGGCTTAGGCTTAGGCTTAGGCTTAGGCTTAGGCTTAGGCTTAGGCTTAGGCTTAGGGTTAGGGTTAGGGTTAGGGTTAGGGTTAGGGTTAGGGTTAGGGTTAGGGTTAGGGTTAGGGTTAGGGTTAGGGTTACGGTTACGGTTACGGTTACGGTTACGGTTAGGGTTAGAACTGGTGCATTCGTTTTAGATATCCTCTTCTTGTTGGACTTGATCCGTAGTAACAGATCATTATTTCTTTGTTTTCATTTACAGTGTATCTGCGACCGGTAAACATCTTTTCTTCCAGTAGTTCTGCAGCTGCTGGCCCTGGTTGCTCAGCCAACAGTTCTGAGTCCTGTAACCCATTTTTCACCAGATATCCAGGAATTCCGATATCTAGCGCGGACCTTGTTAGCCTGGGCGACGTCCGAGCCGGTATGACATTCTGCAATTTAATAATAATAATAATAATAATAATAATAATAATAATAATAATAATAATAATAATAATAGTAGTAGTAGTAATAATAATGTTGGAAGGGACCTTAGTGGTCTTCTAGTCCAACCCCCTGCTCAGGCAGAAAGCCCTATACCATTTCAGACAAATGGTTGTCCAATCTCATCTTAAAAAATTCCAGTGTTGGAGCATTCACAACTTCTGGAGGCGGTTTAGGTTTAGGTTTAGGTTTAGGGTAAGGTTTAGGGTTAGGTTTAGGGTTAGATTTAGGGTTAGGTTTAGGTTTAGGGTTAGGTTTAGGGTTAGGTTTAGGGTTAGGTTTAGGGTTAAGGTTAGGGTTAGGGTTAGGGTTAGTGTTAGTGTTAGGCTTAGGCTTAGGCTTAGGCTTACGCTTAGGCTTACGCTTAGGCTTAGGCTTAGGCTTAGGCTTAGGCTTAGAACTGGTGCATTCGTTTTGGATAACCTCTTCTTGTTGGACTTGATCTGTAGTAACAGAACATTATTTCTTTCTTTTAAATCACTGTGTATCTGCGACGGGTAAACATCTTTTCTTCCAGTAGTTCTGCAGCTGCTGGCCCTGGTTGCTCAGCCAACAGTCCTGAGTCCTGTAACCCATTTTTCACCAGATATCCAGGAACTCCGATATCTAGCGCGGACCTTGTTAGCTCAAATTTGCTATTGACAAATTTGCTATTAGTCAATTGCAAAAGGAGGCCTTACTAGGAACTGCTTCCATCGTGCGACGATATCTGTAATACCATCAAACATCCACATCTGCCTATCCCAGGTCCTGGGTAAGGACTCGATAGGTAGACAATATACCTAATCCAGTCTGAACATCTGGCTGACTGTGCGATGATCAATAATAATAATAATAATAATAATAATAATAATAATAATAATAATAATAATAATAATAATAATAATGTTGGAAGGGACCTTAGAGGTCTTCTAGTCCAACCCCCTGCTCAGGCAGGAAACCCTATACCATTTCAGACAAATGGTTGTCCAATCTCATCTTAAAAAATTCCAGTGTTGGAGCATTCACAACTTCTGGAGGCGGTTTAGGTTTAGGTTTAGGGTTAGGTTTAGGGTAACGTTTAGGGTTAGGTTTAGGGTTAGGTTTAGGGTTAGGGTTAGGGTTAGGGTTAGGGTTAGGGTTAGGGTTAGGGTTAGGGTTAGGGTTAGGGTTAGGGTTAGGGTTAGGGTTAGGGTTAGGGTTAGGGTTAGGGTTAGGGTTAGGGTTAGGGTTAGAACTTTTGCATTCGTTTTAGATATCCTCTTGTAGGACTTGATCTGTAGTTAGGGTTAGGGTTAGGGTTAGGTTTAGGCTTAGGCTAAGGCTTAGGCTTAGGCTTAGGCTTAGGCTTAGGCTTAGGCTTAGGCTTAGGCTTAGGCTTAGGCTTAGGCTTAGGCTTAGGTTTAGGCTTAGGCTAAGGCTTAGGCTTAGGCTTAGGTTTAGGCTTAGGCTTAGGCTTAGGCTTAGGCTTAGGGTTAGGGTTAGGGTTAGGGTTAGGGTTAGGGTTAGTGTTAGGGTTAGGGTTAGTGTTAGGGTTAGGGTTAGGGTTAGGGTTAGGGTTAGGGTTAGGGTTAGGGTTAGGGTTAGGGTTAGGGTTAGGGTTAGGGTTAGGGTTAGGGTTAGGGTTAGTTTTGGGCTTAGGTTTAGGTTTAGGTTTAGGTTTAGGGTTAGGGTTAGGGTTAGGTTTAGGGTTAGGTTTAGGGTTACGGTTAGGGTTAGGGTTAGGGTTAGGGTTAGGGTTAGGGTTAGGGTTAGGGTTAGGGTTAGGGTTAGGGTTAGGGTTAGGGTTAGGGTTAGGGTTAGGGTTAGGGTTAGGGTTAGGGTTAGGGTTAGGGTTAGGGTTACGGTTAGGGTTAGAACTGGTGCATTCGTTTTAGATATCCTCTTCTTGTTGGACTTGATCCGTAGTAACAGATCATTATTTCTTTGTTTTCAATCACTGTGTATCTGCGACGGGTAAACATCTTTTCTTCCAGTAGTTCTGCAGCTGCTGGCCCTGGTTGCTCAGCCAACAGTTCTGAGTCCTGTAACCCATTTTTCACCAGATATCCAGGAACTCCGATATCTAGCGCGCACCTTATTAGCCCGGGCGACGTCCGAGCCGGTATGGCATTCTGCATTTTTTTATGGGAGAGACACTCTTTGTCTGACTCCTCTGATGAGACCTGTCCAGTATGGTTGAACCTCTGGCATAGCTCTCATCTTCCTCAGAGTACACAAGCCCCACAACCACGTCAAGGTAGTGCCTCACTGGGGGTTAATAATAATTAGTAATAGGCTCCTTGGGTGCAATCCCAAAACAACTGGAGCACCACTTGGACACAATTGGTATTGACAAATTTGATATTATTCAATTGCAAAAGGAGGCCTTACTAGGAACTGCTTCCATCCTGCGACGATATCTGTAATACCATCAAACATCCACATCTGCCTATCCCAGGTCCTGGGTAAGGACTCGATTGTTAGACAAAATACCAAATCCAGTCTGAACATCTGGCTGACTGTGCGATGATCAATAATAATAATAATAATAATAATAATAATAATAATAATAATAATAATAATAATAATAATGTTGGAACGGACCTTACAGGTCTTCCAGTCCAACCCCCTGCTCAGGCAGGAAACCCTATACCATTTCAGACAAATGGTTGTTCAATCTCATCTTAAAAAATTCCAGTGTTGGAGCATTCACAACTTCTGGAGGCGGTTTAGGGTTAGGTTGAGTTTTAGGTTTAGGGTAAGGTTTAGGGTTAGGGTTAGGTTTAGGGTTAGGGTAATGTTTAGGGTTAGGTTTAGGGTTAGGTTTAGGTTTAGGGTTAGGTTTAGGGTTAGGTTTAGGGTTAGGTTTAGGGTTAGGTTTAGGGTTAGGGTTAGGGCTAGGGTTAGGGTTAGGGTTAGGGTTAGGGTTAGGGTTAGGGTTAGGGTTAGGTTTATGTTTAGGGTTAGGGTTACGGTTAGGGTTAGGTTTAGGGTTAGGGTTAGGGTTAGGGTTAGGGTGAAGTTTAGTGTTAGGGTTAGGGTTAGGGTTAGGGTTAGGGTTAGGGTTAGGGTTAGGGTTAGGGTTAGGGTTAGGGTTAGGGTTAGGGTTAGGGTTAGGGTTAGGGTTAGGGTTAGGGTTAGGGTTAGGGTTAGGGTTAGGGTTAGGGTTAGAACTGGTGCATTCGTTTTAGATATCCTCTTCTTGTTGGACTTGATCTGTAGTAACAGATCATTCTTTCTTTGTTTTCAATCACTGTGTATCTGCGACGGGTAAACATCTTTTCTTCCAGTAGTTCTGCAGCTGCTGGCCCTGGTTGCTCAGCCAACAGTCCTGAGTCCTGTAACCCATTTTTCACCAGATATCCAGGAACTCCGATATCTAGCGCGGACCTTGTTAGCCCGGGCGACGTCCGAGCCGGTATGGCATTCTGCAATTTACGTCTCACCATATTTTTTATGGGAGAGACACTCTTTGTCTGACTCCCCTGATGAGACCTGTCCAGTATGGTTGAACCTCTGGCATAGCTCTCATCTTCCTCAGAGTACACAAGCCCCACAACCACCTCATGGTAGTGCTTCACTGGGGGTTAATAATAATTAGTAATAGGCTCCTTGGGTGCAGTCCCAAAACAACTGGAGCACCACTTGAACACCATTGGTATTGACAAATTTGCTATTAGTCAATTGCAAAAGGAGGCCTTACTAGGAACTGCTTCCATCCTGCGACGATATCTGTAATACCATCAAACATCCACCTCTGCCTATCCCATGTCCTGGGTAAGGACTCGATAGGTAGACAAAATACCAAATCCAGTCTGAACATCTGACTGACTGTGCGATGATCAATAATAATAATAATAATAATAATAATAATACCTTGACGTGGTTGTGGGGCTTGTGTACTCTGAGGAAGATGAGAGCTATGCCAGAGGTTCAACCATAAATTGGTCAGCACCAGGTGAAGATGAACTGCATGGGTTTTGGTTGAAACATCTAACTGTTATACACCCACTCATTGCCAAGCAGTTCAACAATATACTACAAGGTGGAGAAATTGAAAAGTCGCTAACAACTGGGAAAACCTACCTAATAATGAAAAATCCAGCAAAAGGGGCAACACCAGGTAACTACAGGCCAATTACCTGCTTACCAACAACTTTCAAATTACTAACTGGTGTGGTAGCTGATGCAGTACAACAGCATCTAGTTGAAAACAATCTCTTTGCACCTGAGCAGAAAAAAAAACACCCCAATAGCAGAGGAACAAAAGATCAACTCCTAATAGACAAAATGATCTTGGAAAACTGCAAGAGAAGGAAGACCAACCTGAATGTTGCATGGATTGACTACAAAAAGGCATTTGACTCTCTGCCACATGATTGGATAATCAAGTGCCTTGAAATAACAGGAGTCAGTAGAAACATCAGAAAATTTGTGCAAAGATCGATGGCACAATGGAAGACACAGTTGCAGATCAATGGTGAGAAGCTGGGAGAGGTTAATATCAAGAGAGGGATATTTCAAGGAGATTCATTATCACCATTACTATTTGTTATTGCACTGTTTCCTCTGTCAACAATACTGAATAACTCAGGACATGGCTATCAAACATCAAAAACATCTGCTAGACTATCCCACCTCCTTTACATGGATGATCTGAAGCTGTATGGGAAAACATCTTCTGAAATAGAATCGCTGCTCAACACTGTCCGTATATATAGCCAAGATATTGTAATGGAGTTTGGCTTGGACAAATGTGCCACACTTACTATCAAACAAAGAAAAATAGTGAAAACTGAAGGAATCAAGATGCCCCACAAAAATAACATTAAGAGTCTGGATGACGAAGAGTACTACAAATACTTGGGTATCCTTCAAGCTGACAACATCAAACACACTGAAGTCAAGAAAAAGATTAGAAGTGAATACATCAAGAGAGTGAAGAAGATCTTAAAGTCCAAACTCAATGGAGGAAATACCATAAAGGCAATCAACACCTGGGCAATCCCAGTCATTAGGTACACAGCTGGAATAGTGGACTGGACTCAAGCAGAACTAAAAGCAATGGATAGGCAGACCAGAAAAATAATGACAATGAATCATGCTCTTCATCCACGCAGTGACATTGATAGACTTTATCTACCAAGGCAAATAGGTGGGCGTGGAATGCTACAAGTACATCAGATGGTTGAAGAAGAAAAAATGGCTTTGGAAGAATATCTGAAGAACAATGATGAAGATGCACTGAAATTAGTATATCAGGAAGGTTTACTAACTACTGGAGAGACCAAAGTGGCCTACAAGAAAGACCAAAAGAAGAACAGAAGAGAGGCATGGGAAGACAAAGCACTACATAGCCAATACATGAAAAAAATAGCTGGGAAAGCAGATAATAAAACCTGGCAATGGCTAAGAGCAGGAAAATTGAAGAAAGAGACCGAGGGACTAATTCTGGCTGCACAAGACCAAGCCTTAAGGACAAATGCATACAAAGTCAAAATTGAGAAGACAGCAACAGACAGTAAGTGCCGCCTATGCAAAGAAGCTGAAGAAACAGTGGACTACCTGGTAAGCTGTTGCAAGAAGATTGCACAGATTGACTACAAGCTGCGGCATGACAAAGTAGCAACAATGGTGCATTGGAAGATCTGCAAAAAATATCATTTGCCTGTAAGCAAAAACTGGTGGGATCATAAAATAGAGAAAGTCATAGAAAATGATAAAATTAAACTGCTCTGGGACTTCAGAATTCAAACAGACAAGCACCTGCAACATAACACCCCAGACTTAACAATTGTCGATAAGAAAGACAAAAAAGTCTGGATAGTGGACGTGGCAATGCCTGGAGATAGCAGAATAGAAGAGAAAGAACTGGAGAAAATAACAAAATACAAAGACCTACAAATAGAAATAGAAAGACTGTGGCAAAAGCAAGCAAGGGTAGTACCAATAGTAATAGGCTCCTTGGGTGCAATCCCAAAACAACTGGAGCACCACTTGAACACCATTGGCATTGACAAATTCGCTATTAGTCAATTGCAAAAGGCGGCCTTATTAGGAACTGCTTCCATCCTGCGACGATACCTGTAATACCATCAAACATCCACATCTGCCTATCCCAGGTCCTGGGTAAGGACTCGATAGGTAGACAAAATGCCAAATCCAGTCTGAACATCTGGCTGACTGTGCGATGATTGTTGATAATAATAGTAATAATAATGTTGGAAGTGACCTTAGAGGTCTTTTAGTCCAACCCCCTGCTCAGGCAGGAAACCCTATACCATTTCAGACAAATGGCTGTCCAAT
>JAKSXO010000007.1:42464591-42472091 GCA_024509115.1 Crotalus helleri | reverse complement strand
CATACTGGACAGGTCTCATCAGAGGAGTCAGAAAAAGAGTGTCTCTCCCATAAAAATTGCAGAATGCCATACCGGCTCGGACGTCGTCCAGGCTAATAAGGTCCGCGCTAGATATCGGAATTCCTGGATATCTGGTGAAAAATGGGTTACAGGACTCAGAACTGTTGGCTGAGGGGCCAGCAGCTGCAGAACTACTGGAAGAAAAGATGTTTACCCGTCGCAGATACACAGTGATTGAAAACAAAGAAATAATGTTCTGTTACTACAGATCAAGTCCAACAGGAAGAGGATATCTAAAACGAATGCACCAGTACTAACCCTAACCCTAACCCTATCCCTATCCCTAACCCTAACCCTAACCCTAACCCTAACCCTAACCCTAACCCTAACCCTAACCCTAACCCTAACCCTAACCCTAACCCTAACCCTAACCCTAACCCTAACCCTAACCCTAACCCTAACCCTAACCCTAACCCTAACCCTAACCCTAACCCTAACCCTAACCCTAACCCTAACCCTAACCCTAACCCTAACCGTAACCCTAACCCTAACCCTAAACCTCACCCTAACCCTAACCCTAACCCTAACCCTAACCCTAACCCTAACCCTAACCCTAACCCTAACCCTAACCCTAACACTCACCCTCACCATCACCATCACCCTAGCCCTAACCCTAACCCTAACCCTAACCCTAACCCTAACCCTAACCCTAACCCTAACCCTAACCCTAACCCTAACCCTAACCCTAACCCTAACCCTAACCCTAACCCTAACCCTAAACCTAAACCTAAACCTAAACCTAAACCTAACCCTAAACCTTACCCTAACCATAAACCCAAACCTAACCCTAAACCTAAACCTAAACCTAAACCTAACCCTAAACCTTACCCTAAACCTAAACCTAAACCTAAACCTAACCCTAAACCGCCTCTAGAAGTTGTGAATGCTCCAACACTGGAATTTTTTAAGATGAGATTGGACAGCCATTTGTCTGAAATGGTATAGGGTTTCCTGCCTGAGCAGGGGGTTGGACTAAAAGACCTCTAAGGTCACTTCCAACATTATTATTACTATTATTATCAACAATCATCGCACAGTCAGCCAGATGTTCAGACTGGATTTGGCATTTTGTCTACCTATCGAGTCCTTACCCAGGACCTGGGATAGGCAGATGTGGATGTTTGATGGTATTACAGGTATCGTCGCAGGATGGAAGCAGTTCCTAATAAGGCCGCCTTTTGCAATTGACTAATAGCGACTTTGTCAATGCCAATGGTGTTCAAGTGGTGCTCCAGTTGTTTTGGGATTGCACCCAAGGAGCCTATTACTATTGGTACTACCCTTGCTTGCTTTTGCCACAGTCTTTCTATTTCTATTTGTAGGTCTTTGTATTTTGTTATTTTCTCCAGTTCTTTCTCTTCTATTCTGCTATCTCCAGGCATTGCCACGTCCACTATCCAGACTTTTTTGTCTTTCTTATCGACAATTGTTAAGTCTGGGGTGTTATGTTGCAGGTGCTTGTCTGTTTGAATTCTGAAGTCCCAGAGCAGTTTAATTTTATCATTTTCTATGACTTTCTCTATTTTATGATCCCACCAGTTTTTGCTTACAGGCAAATGATATTTTTTGCAGATCTTCCAATGCACCATTGTTGCTACTTTGTCATGCCGCAGCTTGTAGTCAATCTGTGCAATCTTCTTGCAACAGCTTACCAGGTAGTCCACTGTTTCTTCAGCTTCTTTGCATAGGCGGCACTTACTGTCTGTTGCTGTCTTCTCAATTTTGACTTTGTATGCATTTGTCCTTAAGGCTTGGTCTTGTGCAGCCAGAATTAGTCCCTCGGTCTCTTTCTTCAATTTTCCTGCTCTTAGCCATTGCCAGGTTTTATTATCTGCTTTCCCAGCTATTTTTTTCATGTATTGGCTATGTAGTGCTTTGTCTTCCCATGCCTCTCTTCTGTTCTTCTTTTGGTCTTTCTTGTAGGCCACTTTGGTCTCTCCAGTAGTTAGTAAACCTTCCTGATATACTAATTTCAGTGCATCTTCATCATTGTTCTTCAGATATTCTTCCAAAGCCATTTTTTCTTCTTCAACCATCTGATGTACTTGTAGCATTCCACGCCCACCTATTTGCCTTGGTAGATAAAGTCTATCAATGTCACTGCGTGGATGAAGAGCATGATTCATTGTCATTATTTTTCTGGTCTGCCTATCCATTGCTTTTAGTTCTGCTTGAGTCCAGTCCACTATTCCAGCTGTGTACCTAATGACTGGGATTGCCCAGGTGTTGATTGCCTTTATGGTATTTCCTCCATTGAGTTTGGACTTTAAGATCTTCTTCACTCTCTTGATGTATTCACTTCTAATCTTTTTCTTGACTTCAGTGTGTTTGATGTTGTCAGCTTGAAGGATACCCAAGTATTTGTAGTACTCTTCGTCATCCAGACTCTTAATGTTATTTTTGTGGGGCATCTTGATTCCTTCAGTTTTCACTATTTTTCTTTGTTTGATAGTAAGTGTGGCACATTTGTCCAAGCCAAACTCCATTACAATATCTTGGCTATATATACGGACAGTGTTGAGCAGCGATTCTATTTCAGAAGATGTTTTCCCATACAGCTTCAGATCATCCATGTAAAGGAGGTGGGATAGTCTAGCAGATGTTTTTGATGTTTGATAGCCATGTCCTGAGTTATTCAGTATTGTTGACAGAGGAAACAGTGCAATAACAAATAGTAATGGTGATAATGAATCTCCTTGAAATATCCCTCTCTTGATATTAACCTCTCCCAGCTTCTCACCATTGATCTGCAACTGTGTCTTCCATTGTGCCATCGATCTTTGCACAAATTTTCTGATGTTTCTACTGACTCCTGTTATTTCAAGGCACTTGATTATCCAATCATGTGGCAGAGAGTCAAATGCCTTTTTGTAGTCAATCCATGCAACATTCAGGTTGGTCTTCCTTCTCTTGCAGTTTTCCAAGATCATTTTGTCTATTAGGAGTTGATCTTTTGTTCCTCTGCTATTGGGGTGTTTTTTTTTCTGCTCAGGTGCAAAGAGATTGTTTTCAACTAGATGCTGTTGTACTGCATCAGCTACCACACCAGTTAGTAATTTGAAAGTTGTTGGTAAGCAGGTAATTGGCCTGTAGTTACCTGGTGTTGCCCCTTTTGCTGGATTTTTCATTATTAGGTAGGTTTTCCCAGTTGTTAGCGACTTTTCAATTTCTCCACCTTGTAGTATATTGTTGAACTGCTTGGCAATGAGTGGGTGTATAACAGTTAGATGTTTCAACCAAAACCCATGCAGTTCATCTTCACCTGGTGCTGACCAATTTATGGTTGAACCTCTGGCATAGCTCTCATCTTCCTCAGAGTACACAAGCCCCACAACCACGTCAAGGTATTATTATTATTATTATTATTATTATTATTGATCATCGCACAGTCAGTCAGATGTTCAGACTGGATTTGGTATTTTGTCTACCTATCGAGTCCTTACCCAGGACATGGGATAGGCAGAGGTGGATGTTTGATGGTATTACAGATATCGTCGCAGGATGGAAGCAGTTCCTAGTAAGGCCTCCTTTTGCAATTGACTAATAGCAAATTTGTCAATACCAATGGTGTTCAAGTGGTGCTCCAGTTGTTTTGGGACTGCACCCAAGGAGCCTATTACTAATTATTATTAACCCCCAGTGAAGCACTACCATGAGGTGGTTGTGGGGCTTGTGTACTCTGAGGAAGATGAGAGCTATGCCAGAGGTTCAACCATACTGGACAGGTCTCATCAGGGGAGTCAGACAAAGAGTGTCTCTCCCATAAAAAATATGGTGAGACGTAAATTGCAGAATGCCATACCGGCTCGGACGTCGCCCGGGCTAACAAGGTCCGCGCTAGATATCGGAGTTCCTGGATATCTGGTGAAAAATGGGTTACAGGACTCAGGACTGTTGGCTGAGCAACCAGGGCCAGCAGCTGCAGAACTACTGGAAGAAAAGATGTTTACCCGTCGCAGATACACAGTGATTGAAAACAAAGAAAGAATGATCTGTTACTACAGATCAAGTCCAACAAGAAGAGGATATCTAAAACGAATGCACCAGTTCTAACCCTAACCCTAACCCTAACCCTAACCCTAACCCTAACCCTAACCCTAACCCTAACCCTAACCCTAACCCTAACCCTAACCCTAACCCTAACCCTAACCCTAACCCTAACCCTAACACTAAACTTCACCCTAACCCTAACCCTAACCCTAACCCTAAACCTAACCCTAACCGTAACCCTAACCCTAAACATAAACCTAACCCTAACCCTAACCCTAACCCTAACCCTAACCCTAACCCTAACCCTAGCCCTAACCCTAACCCTAAACCTAACCCTAAACCTAACCCTAAACCTAACCCTAAACCTAACCCTAAACCTAAACCTAACCCTAAACCTAACCCTAAACATTACCCTAACCCTAAACCTAACCCTAACCCTAAACCTTACCCTAAACCTAAAACTCAACCTAACCCTAAACCGCCTCCAGAAGTTGTGAATGCTCCAACACTGGAATTTTTTAAGATGAGATTGAACAACCATTTGTCTGAAATGGTATAGGGTTTCCTGCCTGAGCAGGGGGTTGGACTAGAAGACCTGTAAGGTCCGTTCCAACATTATTATTATTATTATTATTATTATTATTATTATTATTATTATTATTATTATTATTATTATTATTATTATTATTATTATTGATCATCGCACAGTCAGCCAGATGTTCAGACTGGATTTGGTATTTTGTCTAACAATCGAGTCCTTACCCAGGACCTGGGATAGGCAGATGTGGATGTTTGATGGTATTACAGATATCGTCGCAGGATGGAAGCAGTTCCTAGTAAGGCCTCCTTTTGCAATTGAATAATATCAAATTTGTCAATACCAATTGTGTCCAAGTGGTGCTCCAGTTGTTTTGGGATTGCACCCAAGGAGCCTATTACTAATTATTATTAACCCCCAGTGAGGCACTACCTTGACGTGGTTGTGGGGCTTGTGTACTCTGAGGAAGATGAGAGCTATGCCAGAGGTTCAACCATACTGGACAGGTCTCATCAGAGGAGTCAGACAAAGAGTGTCTCTCCCATAAAAAAATGCAGAATGCCATACCGGCTCGGACGTCGCCCGGGCTAATAAGGTGCGCGCTAGATATCGGAGTTCCTGGATATCTGGTGAAAAATGGGTTACAGGACTCAGAACTGTTGGCTGAGCAACCAGGGCCAGCAGCTGCAGAACTACTGGAAGAAAAGATGTTTACCCGTCGCAGATACACAGTGATTGAAAACAAAGAAATAATGATCTGTTACTACGGATCAAGTCCAACAAGAAGAGGATATCTAAAACGAATGCACCAGTTCTAACCCTAACCGTAACCCTAACCCTAACCCTAACCCTAACCCTAACCCTAACCCTAACCCTAACCCTAACCCTAACCCTAACCCTAACCCTAACCCTAACCCTAACCCTAACCCTAACCCTAACCCTAACCCTAACCCTAACCCTAACCCTAACCGTAACCCTAAACCTAACCCTAAACCTAACCCTAACCCTAACCCTAAACCTAAACCTAAACCTAAACCTAAGCCCAAAACTAACCCTAACCCTAACCCTAACCCTAACCCTAACCCTAACCCTAACCCTAACCCTAACCCTAACCCTAACCCTAACCCTAACCCTAACCCTAACACTAACCCTAACCCTAACCCTAACCCTAACCCTAACCCTAAGCCTAAGCCTAAGCCTAAGCCTAAGCCTAAACCTAAGCCTAAGCCTAAGCCTTAGCCTAAGCCTAAACCTAAGCCTAAGCCTAAGCCTAAGCCTAAGCCTAAGCCTAAGCCTAAGCCTAAGCCTAAGCCTAAGCCTAAGCCTAAGCCTTAGCCTAAGCCTAAACCTAACCCTAACCCTAACCCTAACTACAGATCAAGTCCTACAAGAGGATATCTAAAACGAATGCAAAAGTTCTAACCCTAACCCTAACCCTAACCCTAACCCTAACCCTAACCCTAACCCTAACCCTAACCCTAACCCTAACCCTAACCCTAACCCTAACCCTAACCCTAACCCTAACCCTAACCCTAACCCTAACCCTAACCCTAACCCTAACCCTAACCCTAACCCTAAACCTAACCCTAAACCTAACCCTAAACGTTACCCTAAACCTAACCCTAAACCTAAACCTAAACCGCCTCCAGAAGTTGTGAATGCTCCAACACTGGAATTTTTTAAGATGAGATTGGACAACCATTTGTCTGAAATGGTATAGGGTTTCCTGCCTGAGCAGGGGGTTGGACTAGAAGACCTCTAAGGTCCCTTCCAACATTATTATTATTATTATTATTATTATTATTATTATTATTATTATTATTATTATTATTATTGATCATCGCACAGTCAGCCAGATGTTCAGACTGGATTAGGTATATTGTCTACCTATCGAGTCCTTACCCAGGACCTGGGATAGGCAGATGTGGATGTTTGATGGTATTACAGATATCGTCGCACGATGGAAGCAGTTCCTAGTAAGGCCTCCTTTTGCAATTGACTAATAGCAAATTTGTCAATAGCAAATTTGAGCTAACAAGGTCCGCGCTAGATATCGGAGTTCCTGGATATCTGGTGAAAAATGGGTTACAGGACTCAGGACTGTTGGCTGAGCAACCAGGGCCAGCAGCTGCAGAACTACTGGAAGAAAAGATGTTTACCCGTCGCAGATACACAGTGATTTAAAAGAAAGAAATAATGTTCTGTTACTACAGATCAAGTCCAACAAGAAGAGGTTATCCAAAACGAATGCACCAGTTCTAAGCCTAAGCCTAAGCCTAAGCCTAAGCCTAAGCGTAAGCCTAAGCGTAAGCCTAAGCCTAAGCCTAAGCCTAACACTAACACTAACCCTAACCCTAACCCTAACCTTAACCCTAAACCTAACCCTAAACCTAACCCTAAACCTAACCCTAAACCTAAACCTAACCCTAAATCTAACCCTAAACCTAACCCTAAACCTTACCCTAAACCTAAACCTAAACCTAAACCGCCTCCAGAAGTTGTGAATGCTCCAACACTGGAATTTTTTAAGATGAGATTGGACAACCATTTGTCTGAAATGGTATAGGGCTTTCTGCCTGAGCAGGGGGTTGGACTAGAAGACCACTAAGGTCCCTTCCAACATTATTATTACTACTACTACTACTATTATTATTATTATTATTATTATTATTATTATTATTATTAAATTGCAGAATGTCATACCGGCTCGGACGTCGCCCAGGCTAACAAGGTCCGCGCTAGATATCGGAATTCCTGGATATCTGGTGAAAAATGGGTTACAGGACTCAGAACTGTTGGCTGAGCAACCAGGGCCAGCAGCTGCAGAACTACTGGAAGAAAAGATGTTTACCGGTCGCAGATACACTGTAAATGAAAACAAAGAAATAATGATCTGTTACTACGGATCAAGT
>JAKSXO010000007.1:42457091-42459591 GCA_024509115.1 Crotalus helleri | reverse complement strand
CCCTAAACATAACCGTAACAATAACCCTAAACATAACCCTAACCCTAACCCTAACCCTAACCCTAACCCTAACCCTAACCCTAACCCTAACCCTAACCCTAGCCCTAAACCTAAACCTAACCCTAAACCTAACCCTAAACCTAAACCTAAACCTAACCCTAAACCTAACCCTAAAGATTACCCTAACCCTAAACCTAACCCTAACCCTAAACCTTACCCTAAACCTAAAACTCAACCTAACCCTAAACCACCTCCAGAAGTTGTGAATGCTCCAACACTGGAATTTTTTAAGATGAGATTGGACAACCATTTGTCTGAAATGGTATAGGGTTTCCTGCCTGAGCAGGGGGTTGGACTAGAAGACCTCTAAGGTCCCTTCCAACATTATTATTATTATTATTATTATTATTATTGATCATCGCACAGTCAGCCAGATGTTCAGACTGGATTTGGTATTTTGTCTACCAATCGAGTCCTTACCCAGGACCTGGGATAGGCAGAGGTGGATGTTTGATGGTATTACAGATATCGTCGCAGGATGGAAGCAGTTCCTAGTAAGGCCTCCTTTTGCAATTGACTAATATCAAATTTGTCAATACCAATGGTGTCCAAGTGGTGCTCCAGTTGTTTTGGGATTGCACCCAAGGAGCCTATTACTAATTATTATTAACCCCCAGTGAGGCACTACTTTGACGTGGTTGTGGGGCTTGTGTACTCTTAGGAAGATGAGAGCTATGCCAGAGGTCCAACCATACTGGACAGGTCTCATCAGAGGAGTCAGACAAAGAGTGTCTCTCCCATAAAAAAGTGCAGAATGCCATACCGGCTCGGACGTCGCCCGGGCTAATAAGGTGCGCGCTAGATATCGGAGCTCCTGGATATCTGGTGAAAAATGGGGTACAGGACTCAGAACTGTTGGCTGAGCAACCAGGGCCAGCAGCTGCAGAACTACTGGAAGAAAAGATGTTTACCCGTCGCAGATACACAGTGATTGAAAACAAAGAAATAATGATCTATTACTACAGATCAAGTCCAACAAGAAGAGGATATCTAAAACGAATGCACCAGTTCTAACCCTAACCCTAACCCTAACCCTAACCCTAACCCTAACCCTAACCCTAACCCTAACCCTAACCCTAACCCTAACCCTAACCCTAACCCTAACCCTAACCCTAACCCTAACCCTAACCCTAACCCTAACCCTAACCCTAACCCTAACCCTAACCCTAACCCTATCCCTAACCCTAACCCTAACCCTAGCCCTAAACCTAAGCCTAACCCTAAACCTAACCCTAACCCTAACCCTAAACCTAAACCTAAACCTAAACCTAACCCTAAACCTTACCCTAACCATAAACCTAACCCTAACCTAACCCTAAACCTTACCCTAAACATAAACCTCAACCTAACCCTAAACCGCCTCCAGAAGTTGTGAATGCTCCAACACTGGAATTATTTAAGATGAGATTGGACAACCATTTGTCTGAAATGGTATAGGGTTTCCTGCCTGAGCAGGGGGTTGGACTAGAAGACCTCTAAGGTCCCTTCCAACATTATTATTATTATTATTATTATTATTATTATTATTATTATTATTATTATTATTATTATTATTATTATTATTATTATTATTGATCATCGCACAGTCAGCCAGATGTTCAGACTGGATTTGGTATATTGTCTACCTATCGAGTCCTTACCCAGGACCTGGGATAGGCAGATGTGGATGTTTGATGGTATTACAGATATCGTCGCAGGATGGAAGCAGTTCTAACCCTAACTCTGAGGAAGATGAGACCTATGCCAGAGGTTCAACCATACTGGACAGGTCTCATCAGAGGAGTCAGACAAAGAGTGTCTCTCCCATAAAAAATTGCAGAATGCCATACCGGCTCGGACGTCGCCCGGGCTAACACGGTCCACGCTAGATATCGGAGTTCCTGGTTAGGGTTAGAGTTAGGTTTAGGGTTAGGGTTAGGGTTAGGGTTAGGGTTAGGGTTAGGGTTAGTGTTAGGGTTAGGGTTAGGGTTAGGGTTAAAGTTAGGGTTAGGGTTAGGGTTAGGGTTAGGGTTAGGGTTAGGGTTAGGGTTAGGGTTAGGCTTAGGGTTAGGGTTAGGGTTAGGGTCGCAGATACACAGTGATTGAAAAGAAAGAAATAATGATCTGTTACTACAGATCAAGTCCAACAAGAAGAGGATATCTAAAACGAATGCACCAGTTCTAACCCTAACCGTAACCGTAACCGTAACCGTAACCGTAACCCTAACCCTAACCCTAACCCTTACCCTAACCCTAACCCTAACCCTAACCCTAACCCTAACCCTAACCCTAACCCTAACCCTAAGCCTAAGCCTAAGCCTAAGCCTAAGCCTAAGCCTAAGCCTAAGCCTAAGCCTAGGCCAAAGCCTAAGACTAAGCCTTAGCCTAAGCCTTAGCCTAAGCCTAACCCTAAGCCTAACCCTAACCCTAACTACAGATCAATCCTACAAGAGGATATCTA
>JAKSXO010000007.1:42449591-42454591 GCA_024509115.1 Crotalus helleri | reverse complement strand
GCCTCCAGAAGTTGTGAATGCTCCAACACTGGAATTATTTAAGATGAGATTGGACAACCATTTGTCTGAAATGGTATAGGGTTTCCTGCCTGAGCAGGGGGTTGGACTAGAAGACCTCTAAGGTCCCTTCCAACATTATTATTATTATTATTATTATTATTATTATTATTATTATTATTATTATTATTATTATTATTATTGATCATCGCACAGTCAGCCAGATGTTCAGACTGGATTTGGTATATTGTCTACCTATCGAGTCCTTACCCAGGACCTGGGATAGGCAGATGTGGATGTTTGATGGTATTACAGATATCGTCGCAGGATGGAAGCAGTTCTAACCCTAACTCTGAGGAAGATGAGACCTATGCCAGAGGTTCAACCATACTGGACAGGTCTCATCAGAGGAGTCAGACAAAGAGTGTCTCTCCCATAAAAAATTGCAGAATGCCATACCGGCTCGGACGTCGCCCGGGCTAACACGGTCCACGCTAGATATCGGAGTTCCTGGTTAGGGTTAGAGTTAGGTTTAGGGTTAGGGTTAGGGTTAGGGTTAGGGTTAGGGTTAGGGTTAGTGTTAGGGTTAGGGTTAGGGTTAGGGTTAAAGTTAGGGTTAGGGTTAGGGTTAGGGTTAGGGTTAGGGTTAGGGTTAGGGTTAGGCTTAGGGTTAGGGTTAGGGTTAGGGTTAGGGTCGCAGATACACAGTGATTGAAAAGAAAGAAATAATGATCTGTTACTACAGATCAAGTCCAACAAGAAGAGGATATCTAAAACGAATGCACCAGTTCTAACCCTAACCGTAACCGTAACCGTAACCGTAACCGTAACCGTAACCCTAACCCTAACCCTAACCCTAACCCTAACCCTAACCCTAACCCTAACCCTAACCCTAACCCTAACCCTAACCCTAAGCCTAAGCCTAAGCCTAAGCCTAAGCCTAAGCCTAAGCCTAAGCCTAAGCCTAAGCCTAGGCCAAAGCCTAAGACTAAGCCTTAGCCTAAGCCTTAGCCTAAGCCTAACCCTAAGCCTAACCCTAACCCTAACTACAGATCAATCCTACAAGAGGATATCTAAAACGAATGCAAAAGTTCTAACCCTAACCCTAACCCTAACCCTAAACCTAAACCTAACCCTAACCCTAACCCTAACCCTAACCCTAACCCTAACCCTAACCCTAAACCTAACCCTAAACCTAACCCTAAACCTTACCCTAAACCTAAACCTAAACCTAAACCTAAACCTAAACCGCCTCCAGAAGTTGTGAATGCTCCAACACTGGAATTTTTTAACATGAGATTGGACAACCATTTGTCTGAAATGGTATAGGGTTTCCTGCCTTAGCAGGGGGTTGAACTAGAAGACCTCTAAGGTCCCTTCCAACATTATTACTATTATTATTATTATTATTATTATTATTATTATTATTATTATTATTATTATTATTATTATTATTATTATTGATCATCGCACAGTCAGCCAGATGTTCAGACTGGATTTGCTATTTTGTCTACCTATCGATTCCTTACGCAGGACCTGGGATAGGCAGATGTGGATGTTTGATGGTATTACAGATATCGTCGCAGGATGGAAGCAGTTCTAACCCTAACTCTGAGGAAGATGAGACCTATGCCAGAGGTTCAACCATACTGGACAGGTCTCATCAGAGGAGTCAGACAAAGAGTGTCTCTCCCATAAAAAATTGCAGAATGCCATACCGGCTCAGACGTCGCCCAGGCTAAGAAGGTCCGTGCTAGATATCGGAATTCCTGGATATCTGGTGAAAAATGTGTTACAGGACTCAGAACTGTTGGCTGAGGGGCCAGCAGCTGCAGAACTACTGGAAGAAAAGAAGTTTACCCGTCGCAGATACACAGTGATTGAAAACAAAGAAATAATGGTCTGTTACTACAGATCAAGTCCAACAAGAAGAGGATATCTAAAACGAATGCACCAGTTCTAACCCTAACCCTAACCCTAACCCTAACCCTAACCCTAACCCTAACCCTAACCCTAACCCTAACCCTAACCCTAACCCTAACCATAACCCTAACCCTAACCCTAACCCTAACCCTAACCCTAACCCTAACCCTAACCCTAACCCTAACCCTAACCCTAACCCTAACCCTAACCCTAACCCTAACCCTAACCCTAACCCTAACCCTAACCCTAACCCTAACCCTAACACTAAACTTCACCCTAACCCTAACCCTAACCCTAACCCTAAACATAACCGTAACAATAACCCTAAACATAACCCTAACCCTAACCCTAACCCTAACCCTAACCCTAACCCTAACCCTAACCCTAACCCTAACCCTAGCCCTAAACCTAAACCTAACCCTAAACCTAACCCTAAACCTAAACCTAAACCTAACCCTAAACCTAACCCTAAAGATTACCCTAACCCTAAACCTAACCCTAACCCTAAACCTTACCCTAAACCTAAAACTCAACCTAACCCTAAACCACCTCCAGAAGTTGTGAATGCTCCAACACTGGAATTTTTTAAGATGAGATTGGACAACCATTTGTCTGAAATGGTATAGGGTTTCCTGCCTGAGCAGGGGGTTGGACTAGAAGACCTCTAAGGTCCCTTCCAACATTATTATTATTATTATTATTATTATTATTATTGATCATCGCACAGTCAGCCAGATGTTCAGACTGGATTTGGTATTTTGTCTACCAATCGAGTCCTTACCCAGGACCTGGGATAGGCAGAGGTGGATGTTTGATGGTATTACAGATATCGTCGCAGGATGGAAGCAGTTCCTAGTAAGGCCTCCTTTTGCAATTGACTAATATCAAATTTGTCAATACCAATGGTGTCCAAGTGGTGCTCCAGTTGTTTTGGGATTGCACCCAAGGAGCCTATTACTAATTATTATTAACCCCCAGTGAGGCACTACTTTGACGTGGTTGTGGGGCTTGTGTACTCTTAGGAAGATGAGAGCTATGCCAGAGGTCCAACCATACTGGACAGGTCTCATCAGAGGAGTCAGACAAAGAGTGTCTCTCCCATAAAAAAGTGCAGAATGCCATACCGGCTCGGACGTCGCCCGGGCTAATAAGGTGCGCGCTAGATATCGGAGCTCCTGGATATCTGGTGAAAAATGGGGTACAGGACTCAGAACTGTTGGCTGAGCAACCAGGGCCAGCAGCTGCAGAACTACTGGAAGAAAAGATGTTTACCCGTCGCAGATACACAGTGATTGAAAACAAAGAAATAATGATCTATTACTACAGATCAAGTCCAACAAGAAGAGGATATCTAAAACGAATGCACCAGTTCTAACCCTAACCCTAACCCTAACCCTAACCCTAACCCTAACCCTAACCCTAACCCTAACCCTAACCCTAACCCTAACCCTAACCCTAACCCTAACCCTAACCCTAACCCTAACCCTAACCCTAACCCTAACCCTAACCCTAACCCTAACCCTAACCCTAACCCTAACCCTAACCCTAACCCTATCCCTAACCCTAACCCTAACCCTAGCCCTAAACCTAAGCCTAACCCTAAACCTAACCCTAACCCTAAACCTAAACCTAAACCTAAACCTAACCCTAAACCTTACCCTAACCATAAACCTAACCCTAACCTAACCCTAAACCTTACCCTAAACATAAACCTCAACCTAACCCTAAACCGCCTCCAGAAGTTGTGAATGCTCCAACACTGGAATTATTTAAGATGAGATTGGACAACCATTTGTCTGAAATGGTATAGGGTTTCCTGCCTGAGCAGGGGGTTGGACTAGAAGACCTCTAAGGTCCCTTCCAACATTATTATTATTATTATTATTATTATTATTATTATTATTATTATTATTATTATTATTATTATTATTATTATTATTATTATTATTATTGATCATCGCACAGTCAGCCAGATGTTCAGACTGGATTTGGTATATTGTCTACCTATCGAGTCCTTACCCAGGACCTGGGATAGGCAGATGTGGATGTTTGATGGTATTACAGATATCGTCGCAGGATGGAAGCAGTTCTAACCCTAACTCTGAGGAAGATGAGACCTATGCCAGAGGTTCAACCATACTGGACAGGTCTCATCAGAGGAGTCAGACAAAGAGTGTCTCTCCCATAAAAAATTGCAGAATGCCATACCGGCTCGGACGTCGCCCGGGCTAACACGGTCCACGCTAGATATCGGAGTTCCTGGTTAGGGTTAGAGTTAGGTTTAGGGTTAGGGTTAGGGTTAGGGTTAGGGTTAGTGTTAGGGTTAGGGTTAGGGTTAAAGTTAGGGTTAGGGTTAGGGTTAGGGTTAGGGTTAGGGTTAGGGTTAGGGTTAGGGTTAGGGTTAGGCTTAGGGTTAGGGTTAGGGTTAGGGTCGCAGATACACAGTGATTGAAAAGAAAGAAATAATGATCTGTTACTACAGATCAAGTCCAACAAGAAGAGGATATCTAAAACGAATGCACCAGTTCTAACCCTAACCGTAACCGTAACCGTAACCGTAACCGTAACCCTAACCCTAACCCTAACCCTAACCCTAACCCTAACCCTAACCCTAACCCTAACCCTAACCCTAACCCTAACCCTAAGCCTAAGCCTAAGCCTAAGCCTAAGCCTAAGCCTAGGCCAAAGCCTAAGACTAAGCCTTAGCCTAAGCCTTAGCCTAAGCCTAACCCTAAGCCTAACCCTAACCCTAACTACAGATCAATCCTACAAGAGGATATCTAAAACGAATGCAAAAGTTCTAACCCTAACCCTAACCCTAACCCTAAACCTAAACCTAACCCTAACCCTAACCCTAACCCTAACCCTAACCCTAACCCTAACCCTAACCCTAACCCTAACCCTAACCCTAAACCTAACCCTAAACCTAACCCTAAACCTTACCCTAAACCTAAACCTAAACCTAAACCTAAACCGCCTCCAGAAGTTGTGAATGCTCCAACACTGGAATTTTTTAACATGAGATTGGACAACCATTTGTCTGAAATGGTATAGGGTTTCCTGCCTTAGGAGGGGGTTGA